>JANEHU010000848.1:0-78620 GCA_027563435.1 Nasonovia ribisnigri | reverse complement strand
ATTTATTTATTGTCATAGCAAAACATACTTTGACAGGAAACTGCATTCTCTTAAATTGGAATGGATAATCTGATGGTATCATTGGTATGCGAGGAATAAAAACTGATTCACCTTTTGCAAATCCAGTCATAATTTGAGCTTCTATCAGATTTTTTTGAAGATCAGTAATACGTAGACGAGTCCCATTGCACAATTTTGGTGGGCTAAGATTTCTTAGAAGCATTATAGGAGTACCAATTTTTAATGTTAATAAATGTGGTGGGAATCCAGGAGGGTTGAGTGAATTGAGAAATTCTACGGGATAATTAACTGCATCATCTATTTCCAGCACCGAATTCACCGATCTGTATTCCATTTTTTTTGCTTGAAAAGAGCCCAATAATATTTTGTTTATTTCTCCTGCTGTATCATTTTTTGATGTCAAAATGGCCTTCTCACATAACCAGTCTATTGATATTTCTTTGAGGTTTTCGATGCCAGGATATATTTTGTATGTAAGTTCTTGTAAAGTATTAACAACAGTACCTAATCCTGTCGGCAAAGTAATTTTTTCTTCACATTCTGGATATTTTCCTTCTCCTATTTTTAAGAGTAGCTCAGAAAACTGTTCAGCAGTCTTGTCTCCTTTTAAATGTACTCGCATATTTTTGGTCAAAGAAAATTTTTCTATTTTAGGCCACAAATATGAAGACTTGATGCATGCTGCGATTTCATTAGCTCGAGTTCCTCTGGGTACGATTGGTAGAGTTTGTCGAAAGTCTCCAGCTAGCAGTACTGTGACTCCTCCCATTAATAAATTTGAATTTCTTAGATCCTTCAGACAGTTGTTTAAAGCTTCAAAGCCTTTCTTATGAGACATTGGACTTTCATCCCAAACTATGAGCTTGCATTTTTTCAGAACATTTGCCATATTAGATTGTTTATTAATATTGCACGTTGGAATCTCGATGGTGTTCAGATTGAGTGGCAACTTGAAAGCAGAATGAGCAGTTTTTCCTCCATGTAAAAGCGTAGCAGCAATTCCTGATGATGCAGCTGCAATTGCAATCCCATATGAGCTTCTTACTTTAGCCAAAAGTATATTGATTAAGTGAGTTTTACCAGTTCCGCCAGGAGCGTCCAAAAATATACATTTTCCTAAATTTAATTTGATACTATTTAAAGTTTGTTTGTAAACAAACCTCTGTTCCTCAGTCAAAGAGGGTTCATTCTGCAAAACAATTTCCTGTAAAGCATTTAAATCATAGCTTGTTTCTTTTAAATATTCTCTATTTTCTAAAAGTCCACCAGATCTTGTAGGCGTTGGCAAACCATATTCTTTTAAGTTATTTCCACCTAGATTCAAAACAAAGTCTTCAATTAATACCAAACACTTATTATAAAGTTCACTGTCTGTTATATTATTTTCTAGATGTTGTCTATAATATTGTCGCCGAATATCGTCTGAAAAATCGTCCTTATACTTAGTCCAAAGACTTGAAGCATCTGAGGGATGGCAAATATTAATATTACACTGAAAAGTTCTCGCATTTTATTAGGTGAACGACATAATGCTGCTTCTTCTAAAGCAAAATCCCACTGATTGTCATCTTCTAATAATCCAAGTGCTTTACATGTGGCCTGGAATGTCGGATACTCGATATTGTTCACAATCTTCAAAAATGAATACGATGTTGGACCTTTTACGTAATGAAGAAGAAGACGAAGATGGTAACATTCAACATTGTTTGGGTGGATTGTATAAACTCTACCCAAAGCTGTATCTTTCTTAACTCCTGGCCAACCTTCGACATTCTGGCCTTGTTTACGTCTAACAAAATTCTTATTTTTCCACACATAATACGAAGCAACTTGTGGATAAAGCAATGTTCTTGCAAAATTATCGGTTTGACATATCTGGAAAAAAGCCTGAAGAGTTGTTGTTGGTGGATTTTCTATTCTTTCGGCAACATTATTTGCTGTGAAGTAGACACGTTGTCCATTTTCTAGGTGAACATCAAGATGAATAATAGCTGGATACCTATCGTGTATATAAAAACCTAAAATTTTCCAAGCTGCTTCGGAACTACTGATATACCTGCCACTTTCATATATTTTTATTTCATCTGTATGGTCAGATTTTCCTAAACCTGAATTTGCATTCAGTATATTATTTAAATACAATTTAGTAGTAATATAATAAACAAAGCAGAATTATCGGAAAAAATAGCAATCAAAAAATAATTAAACAGTTCGTTTAGGTTGACAGGTAATAATAATAATGATAATAATAATAACATAGCAACCATTTATAAACAAAAGATTAGATATTGCTTGATAGATGGCGCAACTGTTGAATTCTTACCACCCCTTAATTTGCCTTTTAGAGGTTGAATTTACAAAAATCCTTTCTTAGTGCACGGTGAAATTATAATATTAATCTATCCTGAAAATTTAAGCCAGATCCATCCAGTGGTTTTGGCTCTGCGTTGATTTCTCAGGGGGACACTTTCTCTTATATATATAGATAATATATATATAGGTATACCTATGTATTAATAATAAAGTGCCGGGAGTGTAAGTCTTGACCGTGATTTTTTTCGCTCCGGTTTTTTATTTTATTCTTTTCTCTTCGACTGCACTTTATTCGTCGTCGGGAGTACCAGCATTATTTTAGCAATGACAAAAAGTATGTATCATATGCACATGGACTTATAAGACAAATAATACACATGACATAATAGTAGGGACCTACTGTGACCTACGGTTTCTTTATAATTATTTATAATGAATTTCACTGTCTTACTTAGATTATACAATTAGTTATACACAATAATTTTGTATCAACTTAACTTAATATTAAATAGTATTTTTTTAATACGATTTATTAATTGACAGACATAAGACAGAAACTTATTTCGCGTATCTCAATGTTATATCGATATTATAATCGATATATCAGACAAATTGTAAGCCTTAAATTATACTAACCGCGATATTTTTATGACTTAATGTAATCGCGATCAATGCGTTGCAAATCTGAATCCCAATGAACTTTTAAGCATCAATGTTAATCCCGATATAGGATGTATGTTTTTCCAAAATCACCATTCACCAGTGACAGCGGTAATTATTGGTGGAGGTGGAAATAAAATGTATTAATTTCACACTAGTCATATAATGTTTTTGTCAATATTGGTGTTGCCTTGATTGCGTTCAGAACTAAAAACACTTAATATGGCTTTAAATTATACTAACCGCGATATTTTTATTACTTAATGTAACGGTTACGATTAATGCAGCCGCACATCTAAAACCTAATGAGCATTTGAGCATCAACGTTATTGTGGAATTCCGATAGGGGACGTACGTTTTCCCAATATCATCTGTGAGAGCGGTAGTTACTCTGTGTAGGTGAAACAAGGAGGTATTGATTCCACACGAGTCGTTTTTTTCAGTGTTTTTTTGTCGGTATGTCTGTTGCTTCGATTACGTTCAGAACTAAAAAAAAATGCGTAATTGCGAATTCCTTACATTTTTTGCACCGCTCAGAATCAAAAAATATGTGCACTTACCCTGCTAAATACACCAAGTTTAGGGTTGTCTGCTTTGATGTCGATGCATTTTCAAATGTTAATTTGCAAATGCAATGGGACCGGCTACTTTTTTTTTTCATAGTTGTAGATGAAACTCTACGTTTTGTATTGCCAGATTTAAGTAATCTTAAGGCTCCCGAAATATTCTTGACTTTAACGACAATTAAATTTTTAAAATCGATTTCTCCATAACTGTTCACTACGTATTTTACATTCTCGCAATATTATATTAAATTAGTTATATGAAAAATTTTCGTATTAACTTATTATTATTTGAAATGATATTTTTTTTATACTATTTATTAATTGACAAACTTACGTAAATCCCAAATTTTTATTTTTAGCAGTTGATTTATTCATTTTTACACTTTGGGATAGTAAGTGGCATACCTCATCGTTATATATTTCCATATACGACATGGATAAATCAAGTTCTAAAAATTTTTTTTTTTGAAAATTATTATAAATTAAAAAAGTATTTATATACAATATTTAACTAATTAACTCCTGTAGATTTATTGTTAGAGTTTTGGTTGAAGACGTAATCATGAGATCGGGGAATTATGCCTGGGTCTCATGTCGATCCGTTGATAGTATGGGTTTTACCACGTGACATAATAGTAGGGACCTACTGTGACCTACGGTTTCTTTATCATTATTTATAATGAATTTCACTGTCTTACTAAGATTATACAATTAATTATATATAATTGCTTTGTATTAACTTAACTTAATATTAAATAGTATTTTTTTAATACGATTTATTAATTGACAGACATAAGACAGAAACTTATTTCGCGTATCTCAATGTTATATCGATATTATAATCGATATATCAGACAAATTGTAAGCCTTAAATTATACTAACCGCGATATTTTTATGACTTAATGTAACGGTTACGATTAATGCAGTCGCACATCTAAAACCTAATGAGCATTTGAGCATCAACGTTATTGTGGAATTCCGATAGGGGACGTACGTTTTCCCAATATCATCTGTGAGAGCGGTAGTTACTCTGTGTAGGTGAAACAAGGAGGTATTGATTCCACACGAGTCGTTTTTTTCAGTGTTTTTTTGTCGGTATGTCTGTTGCTTCGATTACGTTCAGAACTAAAAAAAAATGCGTAATTGCGAATTCCTTACATTTTTCGCACCGCTCAGAATCAAAAAATATGTGCACGTACCCTGCTAAATACACCAAGTTTAGGGTTGTCTGCTTTGATGTCGATGCATTTTCAAATGTTAATTTGCAAATGCAATGGGATCGGCTACTTTTTTTTTTCATAGTTGTAGATGAAACTCTACGTTTTGTATTGCCAGATTTAAGTAATCTTAAGGCTCCCGAAATATTCTTGACTTTAACGACAATTAAATTTTTAAAATCGATTTCTCCATAACTGTTCACACTACGTATTTTACATTCTCGCAATATTATATTAAATTAGTTATATGAAAAATTTTCGTATTAACTTATTATTATTTGAAATGATATTTTTTTTATACTATTTATTAATTGACAAACTTACGTAAATCCCAAATTTTTATTTTTAGCAGTTGATTTATTCATTTTTACACTTTGGGATAGTAAGTGGCATACCTCATCGTTATATATTTCCATATACGACATGGATAAATCAAGTTCTAAAAATTTTTTTTTTTTGAAAATTATTATAAATTAAAAAAGTATTTATATACAATATTTAACTAATTAACTCCTGTAGATTTATTGTTAGAGTTTTGGTTGAAGACGTAATCATGAGATCGGGGAATTATGCCTGGGTCTCATGTCGATCCGTTGATAGTATGGGTTTTACCACGTGACATAATAGTAGGGACCTACTGTGACCTACGGTTTCTTTATCATTATTTATAATGAATTTCACTGTCTTACTAAGATTATACAATTAATTATATATAATTGCTTTGTATTAACTTAACTTAATATTAAATAGTATTTTTTTAATACGATTTATTAATTGACAGACATAAGACAGAAACTTATTTCGCGTATCTCAATGTTATATCGATATTATAATCGATATATCAGACAAATTGTAAGCCTTAAATTATACTAACCGCGATATTTTTATGACTTAATGTAACGGTTACGATTAATGCAGTCGCACATCTAAAACCTAATGAGCATTTGAGCATCAACGTTATTGTGGAATTCCGATAGGGGACGTACGTTTTCCCAATATCATCTGTGAGAGCGGTAGTTACTCTGTGTAGGTGAAACAAGGAGGTATTGATTCCACACGAGTCGTTTTTTTCAGTGTTTTTTTGTCGGTATGTCTGTTGCTTCGATTACGTTCAGAACTAAAAAAAAATGCGTAATTGCGAATTCCTTACATTTTTCGCACCGCTCAGAATCAAAAAATATGTGCACGTACCCTGCTAAATACACCAAGTTTAGGGTTGTCTGCTTTGATGTCGATGCATTTTCAAATGTTAATTTGCAAATGCAATGGGATCGGCTACTTTTTTTTTCATAGTTGTAGATGAAACTCTACGTTTTGTATTGCCAGATTTAAGTAATCTTAAGGCTCCCGAAATATTCTTGACTTTAACGACAATTAAATTTTTAAAATCGATTTCTCCATAACTGTTCACTACGTATTTTACATTCTCGCAATATTATATTAAATTAGTTATATGAAAAATTTTCGTATTAACTTATTATTATTTGAAATGATATTTTTTTTATACTATTTATTAATTGACAAACTTACGTAAATCCCAAATTTTTATTTTTAGCAGTTGATTTATTCATTTTTACACTTTGGGATAGTAAGTGGCATACCTCATCGTTATATATTTCCATATACGACATGGATAAATCAAGTTCTAAAAATTTTTTTTTTTGAAAATTATTATAAATTAAAAAAGTATTTATATACAATATTTAACTAATTAACTCCTGTAGATTTATTGTTAGAGTTTTGGTTGAAGACGTAATCATGAGATCGGGGAATTATGCCTGGGTCTCATGTCGATCCGTTGATAGTATGGGTTTTACCACGTGACATAATAGTAGGGACCTACTGTGACCTACGGTTTCTTTATCATTATTTATAATGAATTTCACTGTCTTACTAAGATTATACAATTAATTATATATAATTGCTTTGTATTAACTTAACTTAATATTAAATAGTATTTTTTTAATACGATTTATTAATTGACAGACATAAGACAGAAACTTATTTCGCGTATCTCAATGTTATATCGATATTATAATCGATATATCAGACAAATTGTAAGCCTTAAATTATACTAACCGCGATATTTTTATGACTTAATGTAACGGTTACGATTAATGCAGTCGCACATCTAAAACCTAATGAGCATTTGAGCATCAACGTTATTGTGGAATTCCGATAGGGGACGTACGTTTTCCCAATATCATCTGTGAGAGCGGTAGTTACTCTGTGTAGGTGAAACAAGGAGGTATTGATTCCACACGAGTCGTTTTTTTCAGTGTTTTTTTGTCGGTATGTCTGTTGCTTCGATTACGTTCAGAACTAAAAAAAAATGCGTAATTGCGAATTCCTTACATTTTTCGCACCGCTCAGAATCAAAAAATATGTGCACGTACCCTGCTAAATACACCAAGTTTAGGGTTGTCTGCTTTGATGTCGATGCATTTTCAAATGTTAATTTGCAAATGCAATGGGATCGGCTACTTTTTTTTTCATAGTTGTAGATGAAACTCTACGTTTTGTATTGCCAGATTTAAGTAATCTTAAGGCTCCCGAAATATTCTTGACTTTAACGACAATTAAATTTTTAAAATCGATTTCTCCATAACTGTTCACTACGTATTTTACATTCTCGCAATATTATATTAAATTAGTTATATGAAAAATTTTCGTATTAACTTATTATTATTTGAAATGATATTTTTTTTATACTATTTATTAATTGACAAACTTACGTAAATCCCAAATTTTTATTTTTAGCAGTTGATTTATTCATTTTTACACTTTGGGATAGTAAGTGGCATACCTCATCGTTATATATTTCCATATACGACATGGATAAATCAAGTTCTAAAAATTTTTTTTTTTGAAAATTATTATAAATTAAAAAAGTATTTATATACAATATTTAACTAATTAACTCCTGTAGATTTATTGTTAGAGTTTTGGTTGAAGACGTAATCATGAGATCGGGGAATTATGCCTGGGTCTCATGTCGATCCGTTGATAGTATGGGTTTTACCACGTGACATAATAGTAGGGACCTACTGTGACCTACGGTTTCTTTATCATTATTTATAATGAATTTCTCTGTCTTATTTAGATTATACAATTAGTTATACACAATAATTTTGTATCAACTTAACTTAATATTAAATAGTATTTTTTTAATACGATTTATTAATTGACAGACATAAGACAGAAACTTATTTCGCGTATCTCAATGTTATATCGATATTATAATCGATATATCAGACAAATTGTAAGCCTTAAATTATACTAACCGCGATATTTTTATGACTTAATGTAACGGTTACGATTAATGCAGTCGCACATCTAAAACCTAATGAGCATTTGAGCATCAACGTTATTGTGGAATTCCGATAGGGGACGTACGTTTTCCCAATATCATCTGTGAGAGCGGTAGTTACTCTGTGTAGGTGAAACAAGGAGGTATTGATTCCACACGAGTCGTTTTTTTCAGTGTTTTTTTGTCGGTATGTCTGTTGCTTCGATTACGTTCAGAACTAAAAAAAAATGCGTAATTGCGAATTCCTTACATTTTTCGCACCGCTCAGAATCAAAAAATATGTGCACGTACCCTGCTAAATACACCAAGTTTAGGGTTGTCTGCTTTGATGTCGATGCATTTTCAAATGTTAATTTGCAAATGCAATGGGATCGGCTACTTTTTTTTTCATAGTTGTAGATGAAACTCTACGTTTTGTATTGCCAGATTTAAGTAATCTTAAGGCTCCCGAAATATTCTTGACTTTAACGACAATTAAATTTTTAAAATCGATTTCTCCATAACTGTTCACTACGTATTTTACATTCTCGCAATATTATATTAAATTAGTTATATGAAAAATTTTCGTATTAACTTATTATTATTTGAAATGATATTTTTTTTATACTATTTATTAATTGACAAACTTACGTAAATCCCAAATTTTTATTTTTAGCAGTTGATTTATTCATTTTTACACTTTGGGATAGTAAGTGGCATACCTCATCGTTATATATTTCCATATACGACATGGATAAATCAAGTTCTAAAAATTTTTTTTTTTGAAAATTATTATAAATTAAAAAAGTATTTATATACAATATTTAACTAATTAACTCCTGTAGATTTATTGTTAGAGTTTTGGTTGAAGACGTAATCATGAGATCGGGGAATTATGCCTGGGTCTCATGTCGATCCGTTGATAGTATGGGTTTTACCACGTGACATAATAGTAGGGACCTACTGTGACCTACGGTTTCTTTATCATTATTTATAATGAATTTCTCTGTCTTTTTTAGATTATACAATTAGTTATACACAATAATTTTGTATCAACTTAACTTAATATTAAATAGTATTTTTTTAATACGATTTATTAATTGACAGACATAAGACAGAAACTTATTTCGCGTATCTCAATGTTATATCGATATTATAATCGATATATCAGACAAATTTGTAAGCCTTAAATTATACTAACCGCGATATTTTTATGACTTAATGTAACGGTTACGATTAATGCAGTCGCACATCTAAAACCTAATGAGCATTTGAGCATCAACGTTATTGTGGAATTCCGATAGGGGACGTACGTTTTCCCAATATCATCTGTGAGAGCGGTAATTACTCTGTGTAGGTGAAACAAAGTTAATTTCAAAATTAATTCATAATTAAGTTTCAATCCTGGTTACTAAGGTTCATGGTGGTAGTAATATTAATAAATTATTACATTATACGTCGTGCAGTGGGAAAATGATTTGTTCCAAATTGGATTTTAACATGTAACATAACGATTTATTTTCAAACGATTTTTTTTTTAATTGGTCTTAAGCCCGGTAACTGATGCCACTAAATGTTGGTTGGTACTGTAGGGTTTTTGGGACGGTAGGGAACAATCGGTTAGGAAAATGTTTTTTTTTGTTTTTGAGAATTTTCAAATGGGCACCCATAGGTAACTGTCATGTCCAGGTGGGGGACGGTGTTCTCTCTCCAGACACCGTGACTGTCCGAAGATAAGTGCCACCCGTGACCGAGATTCACGATTTTTGTACTTTGTTGTATTTCTAAAACATATAACGGCATGTACTTGCAACTACTGTTCAAATAATAATACAATTCATACATAAGAGTTAAAATTATACTTTGTAAACAAATAATATATATTTTCACTACACAAATTAAGTCCACAGAGCTATCCAAAAAACTAATAAATATTTATGTAGGTTAATGCTTATATTCTACAACATTTACTGTTTTTGTTTCTGACAATTTTAAACTTAGTTTGCTCAATGATCTCTCTGGTTTCTCAATCATATTTTTTACGCCGGACACGTAATTAGCATGCCACAGAGTATAGATACCGATTCCTATAATCATTACTCAGAGATAATAATCGATTTATCTGTTGTATTAGTATTGTCAATATACTCAAACCACAATGAGGTAACGTATGACCAGAGCGTATTGTCGGCTACGCGTTCCAGCTACAATGTCCATTATAACCGAAGCCTATACCTCGTTGCGCAATCAGCCTACGATTGTAATTTATCATTGTTATTAACATACCTACCTCTGTACGGACTGATACGGCTGAGAAATGAGCACAATAAAAAAAATGATAATATCAGTTCATTTGCCACGCATTACAATATTATTGGTCTCATCCCATTTCGCATCCTTTTCGTCAAAAATCCTACAGGCTACGACCAAATGGTAAAAAAAAAGGTACACAAATTCAGTAGCATCTCTCGAGTAAATATTCTGGGAATACATTAATTAGCCTCTATAATATCTATTAACTGTACAATAATAAACTATGATGGTACAGTATTACAGTGGTTATTACGATGGCGTGGTGGCAGTGTGGCACGGCATAATATATCAAGGTATTACCGTGAACCCAAGTTCAATAGCGCCTATAAAATTCGGGTTATTATTTTCGGCCTCCTCCGTCCATCCAGCGCTAACATTATATGTTACGATTGAATTATTTTTCACTGAATCGGCGACCGTCGTCCAAATTATCAAAATAATATTTTCATCGAAATTACTTTTTATGGGTTTTAGGTTTTGTGGACTTCAATAATAATAAACAAAGAAAACCATATATTTAATATATTTTAAGTTCAGAAAAAATAAATCTATACATTTAAATTTTCAATGAATTATAATTTACAAGTACTTAGCTGGTTTTTTTTAAGTGCGGAGACAATCTCAAAGTCTCCCCTGACGATCCACCACTGTAAAAATTCCCAGTACTCCGTTGCTATTTCGACTCGGCCTAGGGTGGTGCCTTTTATACAACAGGACAGTCAGCCACTGGACGTAAATTCGTTCAGAGAGTGAGGCGTCAAAAACGATTAAATTTAACAATATTTAGTATTTTTTTTCTGATTTTTTTAAACTTCCTTTTCACACTTAACTAAGTGTTGTATGATTCAATATAAATGCAGTTTTCTTGTTTGAATATGGTATTTTGCATATGCAATGTGACTAACTGGATTAATTCTTCATATATGTAGGTGAACCGTTTCTTGTCATGTTGCCTGATTTAATAGTAATTGCCAAGCTTCCGAAAGATTTTTAACTTCAACTACCTACATATATTTTTTTGATCGATTTCTCCATTATAATTTACAATGAATTTCACTGTCTTACTAAGATTATACAATTAATTATATATAATTGCTTTGTATTAACTTAACTTAATATTAAATAGTATTTTTTATACGATTTATTAATTGACAGACATATCCCAGACACTTATTTCGCGTATCTCAATGTTTTATCGATATTATAATCGATATATCAGACAAATTGTAAGCCTTAAATTATACTAACCGCGATATTTTTATTACTTAATGTAACGGTTACGATTAATGCAGCCGCACATCTAAAACCTAATGAGCATTTGAGCATCAACGTTATTGTGGAATTCCGATAGGGGATGTACGTTTTCCCAATATCATCTGTGAGAGCGGTAGTTACTCTGTGTAGGTGAAACAAGGAGGAATTGATTCCACACGAGTCGTTTTTTTCAGTGTTTTTTTGTCGGTATGTCTGTTGCTTCGATTACGTACAGAACTAAAAAAAAACGCGTAATTGCAAATTCCTTACATTTAAGATTTAAGTAATCTTAAGGCTCCCGAAATATTGTTGACATTAACGACATTTAAATTTTTAAAATCGATTTCTCCATAACTTTTCACTACGTATTTTACCGTCTCGCTATATTATATAAAATTAGTTATATGAAAAATTTTCGTATTAATTTATTATTATTTGAAATGATATTTTTTTTATACTATTTATTAATTGACAAACTTACGTAAATCCCAAATTTTTATTTTTAGCAGTTGATTTATTCATTTTTACACTTTGGGATAGTAAGTGGTATACCTCATCGTTATATATTTCCATATACGACATGGATAAATCAAGTTCTAAAAATTTTTTTTTTTTGAAAATTATTATAAATTAAAAAAGTATTTAAATACAATATTTAACTAATTAACTCCTGTAGATTTATTGTTAAAGTTTTGGTTGAAGACGTAATCATGAGATCGGGGAATTGTGCCTGGGTCTCATGTCGATCCGTTGATAGTATGGGTTTTACCACGTGACATAATAGTAGGGACCTACTGTGACCTACGGTTTCTTTATCATTATTTATAATGAATTTCTCTGTCTTATTTAGATTATACAATTAGTTATACACAATAATTTTGTATCAACTTAACTTAATATTAAATAGTATTTTTTTAATACGATTTATTAATTGACAGACATAAGACAGAAACTTATTTCGCGTATCTTAATGTTATATCGATATTATAATCGATATATCAGACAAATTGTAAGCCTTAAATTATACTAACCGCGATATTTTTATGACTTAATGTAACGGTTACGATTAATCATTAATGCAGTCGCACATCTAAAACCTAATGAGCTTTTGAGCATCAACGTTATTGTGGAATTCCGATAGGGGACGTTTTCCCAATATCATCTTTGAGAGCGGTAATTACTCTGTGTAGGTGAAACAAGGAGGAATTGATTCCTCTTATAACCTGTTTAGTAAAATAAAAATCCCCTAAACTCCAGTATTCATTAAATATAGAACTTCTTATGTCTTCAGTTAGAACCTCAATGCACTTTTTTCAGTTGCACTTGTCTTCCAGTCACTTCATTACCACTTGAATTCACATAAGGTAGTCCTTTGTGTAATTTGAGTGTTCTTTCTTTTCGAACAGCCCAAGAGCACTATTTTTTATTGGAATTATCTGCCATAAGTGAAAATCCTATTATGTATGCCAATTAAAAATACCTGACATAACATATTTATAACTGCCTGAATGTATTTACAATATATAAGTGACCTTCTTAGCTCTCGTTAGCTTCGATGTCTGTTCCCTTCTGCTTTTGGCGAATATGTGGTTGTAATTGCATTTAAATTTGTGATAGTTTTCTTGCGTCACTTCTTTACTGCAGGTCTCTGAGTTCAAATAGTTAGAGGTGACTCACTTATTTATTTAATTTTTTTACTTTGTTCTTGTATCCCCCGATACAAATACTCCACCCTTATTGGATCGTACAGTAGTCTTTTTAAAGATATCCTTTAATTTGAAGTTTTGTAAAAAGTGTACAGCCATTCCCAAAGATTTTTTGCATAAAGTTGTGCATAATAGTTTTAATTGTTCCGGGCCGGTTAGAGAAAAATCCCGATCATCGGTACCGTTTATCTGTCGGTTTCCCCCCTGATGTAGCGTTACTTGAAACCCACAAATGAAAGTCATGTTATTGTATGATGAGTAAAATCAGTGATGAGCTAGGTATTAGTTAATATAGTTAAAATATTTTATTTAATCACTTTTTGACTATTTACATGGACTAGGCCTACAGGGGAAACCATGTAAAAAAAAACGCGCCGTGCTTTTACCTCAATGGTGGTGTGGAAACAATTGCATTCTTATTACCGTAATGTTGCGTTATTTACTCTAGCGGCAGCGAATATTATTATAGCTTATATGTTATAACCACAGTTATCTAGGCCGTGAGCTCCAACCTGTGTAGATAACCGTGGTTATAACGTTACAATAAGTCATGTACAAAAAAAAATTAAACATTCCTTATTCTTGCTTATACATCAGACATGTATAATATACCCAAAAACAAAAAACACTCCACCAAACTACGTTGAAAAAAACTGCTCTACAATTAGTTATGATATAATTTTATACCTAAGTCATTGAACTATAGATGTAATTTATGTTAAAATAGTCTTCTAAAAAATTGAACTAATAGATCAGCACAAATCAACAAGTTTTTTTAATGATAAAAATCTGGCTCCTGTTAATATTTGTGGATATTCGCTTTTTTGTTTTACTTAGCTTTGTGCCACTACCATCGAGCTGGATACATTATATACCTACATAATATATGGAATATGTATGCGTAATTTGTGTGCGTAATAAATATATTATTATTTCTAATTTAAAGTGTATGAATATAATTCAGTGTGATAACAGTATAAAATAAACTAAATACTTTTTAATTTCTGAAATTACAAGTGAGCAGGGTTGGAAAAAACATGTTTTTCAAAGATGGTTTTTTTGCATGTTTAAAACGTTTTTATTTTTGTTTTAAACAAATATTTTTAATGAAGCCCTATAAATTATAATATTCAATTAGGACTCACGACATCAAAGTTAAACACCGTATTTTGTTACAAAGAAACTAACTAAGAACTTCTTGGGTCTTAAGTTTTTAAATTCTAGTATTCAGTATTAAATTAGGATACCTATTGAACATTAAAATGTAAATTGCACTCCGGCTTCCAAGTTCTGACCTTCTGCATTAAATTGTCAATTATCACTCGTACTAGTCTTACTAGTAGGTGGTAGGTTATATTATTGTTTTAACTTCATATTTTTTAAACATTAGTCATAATAACCTACATGACTATAGATGTATTATTTATTGGTTTATGAATGTATTATTTCATATATTTTGTATGGAAACATTGTCATAGAACCCTATACTCTATAATCAATAGGTAATAATACCTATATCGTGTTTTGTATTTATATTTTGTAACTTTGGTTTTAGAGTTTGAAGTATACATACCTAAGATAATTATATTATATGTATTTATTTTTTTTTTTAATCTATATAGCTCTTGTAATTTAGATTAAAATGTAACATAGTTTTCATTATATTACAAAGTATTATCAATGATCAAACTTTGTGCTGTAAATGACAGTTATGTAGTCATGTAAATGACGTAAAAATTGTTATGTTTAAATGTCATAGTTATTTTTATTATTATTAACGTACACGTTGAATTTTCACGTCTTACCTACATAAATTTAATTTGTCCCTCACAGCATATTTATCATGTGTAGTTCCAAAATAACAATATAATTGTGGTAAGCGACAACGAATTTTAGGTTAATTCAATTAAGTCATAATAATTGTGGTGAGCTGCACTTACTACCATACAATTAAAGTAACTTAATTTATTTCTTATTTCCGTTTAATTATACCAGTAGCTATCCACTGCAGTAGTTACACCTGGAAGATTTTCAGGTATCTTATAACGATTATAATCTCATTATAAATGTTTATACCAATATCAGGTATTAACGCATAAACTTTTATGATAAACTATAATTATAAAATTAAGCGTCAAACTTGTTTATAATAACACGAGATATTGTGACATGAATAGATATTCTATATTATATAACATAATATTTTGGTGTTGCTTGAAGCATTTTATTGTAAATTACACAAACGACAAAATACAAGTAAGCAAACTAAAATTTAGTAAACTTTAGATATTTACTAAACAATTATATTAGGTACCCTTTGATAGCATTTAACTTAAATATTAATATAATACGCGTTTTCAAAATAAAAATAAGACAGAATTGATTTGTGGTTTTACTGAAAAGTATGAAAAATATGGATTACAGCAAATAGCCTTTTAACCGACGAATATTTTTCTTTTTTCTTAAAATGTATAAACTCTTTTACATAATACATGATATCTGGTATTTGTAACTATTTGATTGGAATAAATGAATTAACAATAATAATAAATATAACTTTTAGATTCTGACACATTCACGTCACGTCAAGGCGAAAACCACGGAAAGTATGAGGAAAGGCGTAGACAACGGCGAGTGACAATTTTTTTTTATTTGTCTATATTATATTATAATGAAATTTATATTTTACAAAAATTGAAGCGGTACATAATCTTTAAAAGTCTTATATCCGTATGTATTGTAATTTGTGTGTCACATAAGACATATAGTTTAACGTGTATTTTGTGACACATAAATTGACTACGCCTACGGACATTATTATACAATAATAGAAGCAACACATGTATAAATGTAATATTATACGATAATATAAACAGGGATTGCGTATATATATAGTTTATTTATATATTTACTGTAATATAAGTAGACGATAAGTTAGTTCAGATTTTAAGGTAATATAAATATTTAAAAAAAATCACTTAAAATATAAAACAATGCATTTTATATTATTATATGTCAATATATAAAAATAAAATGTAAAACGTTATTCATTTTCACTAATTACCTCGTAAAAACTGCAACCAGACTTCAAAAACAATTAAATGTCTACTCTAGAAAATTTTAAAAGTTTTATCAACAGAAATTATTAAGGATAATAGTGGCAATCAGTTATTTTAGCCTAAACATACCAATATTTTGTCCAACATACTGATCGACCTAGTAATGCGATAATATTATTGAAATCTAATTTAAATTTTTCATTATTTACCCTTGAGATGGATCAGTTCGTTTTACCCAATCTCATATTATATCCGAAAATATTCGTTAATAATATTAATTTATTAAAAATAGTATACCTAACCTTTTCTCGACAACAACAAACAATAACTACAGACGACAGTCCATGACGACAATCATATAATAATATATTGATCGTTGTCAAAATATATTTGAATTTTAAATGAACGTTTAATTCGATTACTCCAACTAGAATACCATCACTGATAATAATATATCACATCTCACATTTCATAGCGTAGCAAATAATGTAACAAAACATAATATCGGTCGATGGTTTATGGCATTATAATATAATATATTATATCATAATATCAACCAAATCGCACGCCTATGATCTTATACATAATATTATTATACAATATATATATATATATATATATATATATATATATATATATGTTCGTATATTATATTCAGTTAGATATGTTAATAGCACACGACCGTCTAACACGGTGAGGAAATGGCACTTTTAGTAATTTTGACGAAGAGCCACATAATAATGTTATATGACAAGCGTTTAGGATTCACTTTAATGGGTTAGTCGGACGATATATAGGTATTCACGAGGTGAATGCAGTTAGTCGTATTTTATAAATAATTATAAGTGGAAAAATATATGTAAATTAATACAGTCGTATTTGGGTGTGACAAGAGTAATTGAATATTGTAGTGTGCAGAGCCTAATCTGGAAATCGTATCACCGGCTGATTGAATACTTAATTCGCTTTATTTTTAATCGGTTCATATGGAAATCCACTTATGCATGCGCAGACTCAGTATGTCATAGTCGTATATCAAGGTCACTATAATTTACATGCCACTCAAAACGATACAAAATTATGATGTCACTTGACGTTTGGGTTGCAAGACTTTAGTTCGGTGGAAATTAATTTCGAAAATGGATTTTGACTAACATTAGAAAATTTTCCGTGTCAAAATAAATAAAAGAAAAAAAACAAATTTGAACATTATTTTTTCTACTGAAATATCAATAAACGGAAACACGGGAAATTTGTACACATTCATTTTTTACTACTAAATGGTTTATGAAATATTAAAATCCACTTACTTCGAAACAATATAATACTTAGTACTAATATACTTGTAAATAAATCAAAATTAAAATCCATCAAACCGACGTCCTACTGATGACGCGGCACGCGATTATAGGTCAAAATAATTTTTTTTCGTTTGACATCATTCTTCTTAAAGTTTTTTATAGGTTTTTCATTATCTAATAATATTATTAAAATTCGTTAAACAGATATAATAAACATCAATAACAATAACCCAATAATGTTAATCATTTTAATATGAATTATTATTTTTATTGTATAAAATATTCTTTTAATCATTTATCCGGGCTATTTTTTTTTTATGACGAACAAAACATATTTTGAAATCACTTATTCCATATTATATTTTTCTACGTTTTAAAAAAATATTCATTTTTATTGTCACGATAAAATGCCCCAGATATGCGGCGCAGCAGTGACATAACTTGATAATTATTTATCACCACCAAACTTTTAAATTGAATACGGATTATTGCGAATTCGTGCGTGTCCGCATTAATGTAGAGTACACAGCATCGCAGTACGTGCATGTTATTTTACGATAATTTATTATACTTTTCGTTTTGTGTTGTACGTTCGATTAAAACTAATCGAACGCTAAAATAGTGCGCAGTGCACAGCCAGCCATTTGCATATTTTTGTCAGTGAGAGGGACAATTTTTTCGGTCATAGCTCGTATATATTATTATCTCAGTATCGTTATCTGTAACAATTGAGCCTAGAACCTACACATGAAATCGAATTTCGTTGTTGGGTTTTAAGTAACCATAGTAACTATTTTTAATCTGGACATTTTTAATTTAGTAATAATATTGTTATAGAATAGGTACCTACTTTTGGTACCGGCGTGGTGTATAGGCAATTTCGGTACATTTCAGTTTTCTCTAACGATATCCGTGCTGTTGATAATAATATAATATTATCATAGATATTAATGAATGGATAGGCCATATTTTGTACTTATTGTATGATAAGTACAAAACAGAAACGTACATAAAAATAATAATTTCGTGGTTATATAGACGTCTTAACGCAAATATAATATATTAGGTATATAGGTAATTATTATACATGATTTATGATAAGACAACTGCCAGAATGAGTAGCAATGATAAAAAAACAGTAATTTTCTCCTCCCCATTCTGGCACACTTTTCTCTATTTTAATAATATAGCCATGACCTATCCATTATTTAATATCTATCGTTGATATACGACGTCTAGTGATAAACCTGAGTCATCATCCAAAACACCAAAAACTAGAACCACCGCCGAATGTAATATAGTATAATATTATAATATAATAATAATAAAAATAATAATACGAATACGAATACCTACGTTATTGTTGATTTGGTTGAACCCTTTTTGATGTTTAACGACTGCAATTATTATTATTATTATTATTATTATTATTGTCGTTTATCAACAAGCCGAAATTTATTGTTTTCTGCTATACAAACAATGATGCATAACCATATTAAATCATAATAATATATATTCCTCTATCCACCGCGGAAACGGATGACGGGATAGTACATTTTGTATATCATACGAAATTTACCTTAGGGTTTCCCTCAATATAATATTATAATGTAATCGAGATTTGTAACAAATTATTAGTATATGTGTGGAAATAAGACGGACCGTTATAACAAATGGGTATGTTTATTTTTGGCGGAAACTGTGGTACTCATTTATGATCGAAAAAGGGTATTTTCGGAGGAAACGTCAACACTGGCGCCGTTTTAAAGTATAATAATGGCTTCAGCGATATTTTTTTGTTTTACAACGTTATCCGGCGTAATTGATCATTTCACAATAATTTAATAGCGTGCTATCTACAAATCGATAAATATAATATTATTCTTTAAAAATATAGAACAAACCCGGTGAATGTTTTGAACTGCTGAAAACATCAAAGCGCCGTGCGTCGTTTAAATATAATACCTATCGTATTATATTCCCACACATAATGTGAAACCGAAAATGCCGGACGCCTCCGTGACTCAAGAACAAGGCTGGGCATTAACGAGTTAATAAGTTAAAAGTTAAGTTAATTTTAACTTATTAACTTAACTTACTAGGTAGCTGTTTTAATTAACTTAACTTTAACTTAACTCATTAGAATATGCGTTAACTTAAAATCAACTTGTATTATTTTTAAAATTCCCAATTAAGTTAATTTTGAATTTTCGTGTTATCCATAAAATATTTTAGTATATTGACGGTTTTTTGATTTAATTAATTTAATTCGTAGAATATTATAAAATATTATTAGAAAAAAAGATTTCTTTTCGTATTTATTTAATTATTTTTATAGATATGGACTAATATAGTAATATGTCATATGAATTAAATACTAATGAAAAAATAAAATAATAAATAATAATAGTATAATACAATGTGACATTTAGACCATTGTCACCCCTATGACCGTATTATAAGATTTATCGATAGCTAAACGAGCACACAAAGTCACGTTTAATAATAGCGGGCTTATTATCATTATTATTAGCCATTAGGTCTCATTAGTTATTTCTTATTATTTAATATTTTATAATTTGTACGATTGTCGATTATCATGAATTGTGACTATTTCTATTTATTTATATATTATATTTAACATTTATGTTATAATTGTATTGCAAAAAATACCTACCTACCTATAATAGTGGAGGAATATACATTTATACATTATTATGCATCTATTATCATAAGTATAGGCTATATTACTATATTCAAGTGATTTTCACTTATTTTATTATCTTTCCAATATTTTTTTTTTTTTTTTAATTAACTTAATAGTTGAAGTTAAGTTAACAAAGTTTATTAACTTAACTTTGAATTTAATTGAACGAAAATTATTTAACTTAAATGAGTTAAAAAAAAATCATTAACTTGCCCAGCCTTGCTCAAGAATAATACTCGGCAGCGGTAGTGAACGTTGCAGGTATATCCCGACCCTGGTTAATGATCAATCAACACCCGCTTTCATAATGGAATTTCGCAATACATTATCATTTATAAATTATAATGAATATAATAATATGCATATGGTTTTGTACAAAATGGTTACGGGAGATCCGCTGTAACGCATATCTCTCTCTCTCTCCCCATCTTTCTCACGCACACACTCTAACTATATTTTAGTCGTTATACGTTTTACCTCGACCACCGGGGTAATTCTAATCAGCAGCCGCCTTCGTACGGGAATACGAATTATCCTTCACAACACGCATTGTCATCTATAATAATGAATATAATATAATATAATACAGTATAATGTATATCTAAATATATTATTTATATATATATATGGTTTAACAAAACGTACAAGAGAGATCCGTTCACACTCACGCACTAACACATTCGACGAGTATTTTGCTATAGTTATAATGATGGAACAGTATTGTGAATTACTATCATGGACCACGCGTCTACCATCACGGCTTGGAAAAGTCTTACGAGAGAGAGAGAGGGAGATAAGAAGATGGATATCAAGACATGCCCGCCCGGCCCCAGAGGCGCCACCGGTCGTCGACCGTCTAGTCCGACGGGCTCTCGAATCACTTCCTTCCGGTTTCACGTGCTCGTCGTGGACAATGGAACGCCGTGTACACCCCAGAAATACTCTATATTATATAGGAGGAACATGTACACGTCGTTTCAAGTTTCCGGATCCAGAATGGATCGAGACGAGCAATAAGTTCGGCGAGTATACGCCTTCATATGACGTTGATACACGACTATATATTATGTGTATGCGGATTTCGAGGATTCATCTTTGTCAATTTTGTAATTAAAGTTGCAGCCGTTTGCAAATCTAACATTTCGAGTCCACTTCTTCCGGCCGCCGTTCGAATAAAATATTACCATCAAATGATACGCGGGTTGTTGGAACACTGTAGCTGATGAAACTAAAGTATAGCGAATTGAAATGTAGCGAAACCTCTAAACAATATATTATACCGCGGACGCTATCCTTCACTGAAATTTTGTCCGCTGTTCAGAGTTTTCCGTTAGACGGGGGGGGGAGTGAGGAGGAGGTTTTACTTTATCATACATCACACTGTGTGTGTGCAGTGGCGTAAATACCACGTACGATCTACGAGGTTTAGACTGCTGCAGTCGAATCAAAACGCATTTTTCGTATAATGATAATATTGGAAAAGCGTTGGTGCAATCGAAGAGATTCGTTCCGGTAAAACGAGTCGGGACAAGTGACCGCACGTGCGTACAATAGAAATACGGCTATTATAATACGTATAATATGATATTATACTATATTAACTATAGCTTATCGGAATTTATATTATGATGAATTTCGTATTGTTTTCAATTCCATCGTAATATATTAATTTATATTATACAATTATTATTATTGTTGTTAATAGTTTGATTTAGAAGTTATTTATTTTATTTTTTATAGACTATTCGCCGTTTTGAAAATATTTTGATACCTTATAATACCTAATATGGATAGTTTTTTTTTTTTTTTTTTTTTTTTTTAATTCAAACGTTTTGCCAAATTTGATAATTTGTTGTTCTTTAAATTGCTATTTTTTTCTCTTTTACTTTCTCTGCAGTTAGTGTTGTATCCAATTCAACGAGTCCGTTTAATTGTTTAATTGTTTTACACTTAAGCGTTCTGATCATTTTTCTAAAATTATATTTTATCATGTACACAAAGCGAAATTAAAGAAATGTGTCATAAGAATAGTACCAATAGCTTTTTTAATGATTTAATCACAAAGATATAATTATTGTGACTTGTGGTTATTTGTATTTTTTTTTATTATTTATTAGCCGGCGTTACTTTTTCTTTTTACTTTGGGTAAAATAGATTGAATTTTCATTACATTACATTATAACACTACACTAAAAAATTACATTAAATTAATTAAATACTTTGTGGCTGTGTAAAATACTGACTATTGTTGTTAATTCAATAAGTGTTTTTTATCATACCTATAAAATATTGTATAATTATTGTGATAATAGGTTTTAGCGTTCAACAGTATTAACAATTAAGTATTGACCTACTATTTAGTCGTTAAACACAACTCGTCAAAACAAACTTTTAATAAATGTGAACATTAAAATATGAGACAAATGAGAACTTAGTCCTGGTTGGGTTAGGTTAAGTTAGGTTATGTTAGACTAGGTTAGGTTAGGTTTGGTATTTATATTTGTTTTGAGAATATTTAAAGTGTACTTTATTATAGAGTATTTTTTTTAGTCCTATACAAAGTATATTTTTCTAAAAGTGTTCTTTTTCAAAATATTCACATTAAAAGGAAAATATTTATACTTATTTATTTAGGTACGTGCTATAATCATTTCATCTCCTGTGAATTTTCTCTTCGTTTTGATTTTCTAAGATTAATATTGAAATAGTTAAAAATAATTGTTAACAATATTTATAATACATTACCATATTAATCAAAATTATATATAATTCATACTAAAAACCAAAGTAAAAAGAAAAATAATAATATTTACAAAATTAAAAACGCACGTTTAAAATAATTTAAAATTTATAATACGAATGGAACTTTATGTTACATTCAACAGAAATACTAAAGTATTTATATTTCATATATTATCGTTATAAATTATGATTAATTTATGTAAACGAGTATGTTGTTGATTTATGACTGATGGAATTTAAAAAAATCAACTATTTACTAAAAATAGAAGACATTTAAGAAATATTTCATTTTTTAGTGTCAAATTAATTATTATCAATAATTGTCAGAACGAGACGAGAACATTTTTTAATTTCTTTACAGATATACTCAAACATTTTATTATTTTATTTTAATTTTTTTAAAAAATAAATAGATACGTAAACCCTTTAAATAATTTTACAGTTGTGTTCTCTTATCTGATGTTTAGAACTTTTTGTAACCTCACAATAAGCGACTTAAGTTGTAAAAATATAGTTCAGAATTTTCGAAAAAATATACTGACTATTGAAATTCAAAAATTGAAATATGGCGATTAAATTTAAAATTAATTTCCCACACTTTTATTTTAACATGAGATGTTTTCGAGGATTTAAAAAATCAATTCGGCGGAATAATATAAAAATACAAATACAAAATCGTATACTTAAGTCGAATAAGTTTAATAATATACTATAAAAATATATAAATTGAAAATAAGACTTGTATGGATGTTGTTCATAATATATTGTAGAGAATAATACATTATATACGTTTTATGTGAAGTCTATAATACAGTTGATATTATAACGATTATAATATACTCCCTATTATTGAGTTCCAGTAAGTGTTTATATAAGTTCATATTTCGAATCTACACGATACATTCCTATTGTACTAGTTTGCCCGACAAGCATACAAATCTCAAGGAAAAGCTTTCAAGATAAATAAGCGACTAAGACGAAATCTATATTTATATGCTCTTTGAGTGAACCTCTTCGACATAATATCATATTATTATGGGTGATAGTAAAACAAATAATTCTCATTAGATTAAAATGTATATTTTAAAGCGTTTAAATATTTTTTTGCGTATTGTTAAACTTAAATTCACGGGAATTAGGATTTTAAGTGAAATTATTTAGAAAGTGAAGCACAAAGATAATGTTAAAAACCGAACGTATATTATTATACTCATCACGGTTCGCTCAACCTGACGAAAAAAATTAATTACTATATGTTCGTTATATAATTAATATTACGTAACATTATTTTTCATAGAATTCGTGATTCAAAATCATATGTATTACCTATAAAAATACTTCAATAAATATTATTTTTAGTACCTATATATGAGTATATTATTATATAGAAATATTGTCTTAAAACGTGATTTGAATTTTAATAAGAAACTACTAAATTAAATAAACATCAAAAACATAACTACAACCATAACCTAGTTAGTTGTTTTTATTTCTTATATCTGTGTGCGGGACGAGCTTTTCGAGTAATAATAATAGCTCAATTAATAACTATAAAATGTCTATGAAGTTTTTGGATAACTTTATGACAACAATTTCTGCACACATGTACTATTAAATTGCACATCCATGGAGCCGTGTTATTTTTATATACAATATTATGACGTATAATAATATTTTACACAATTCATACTTTTTATTATCATAAATACATAAAATAGAATAGCTATTCCTGTAAATACAATTGCAATTTAAATTAATATTTTAATACTCTATAATATAATATAATAAATAGTATCGCATGTAATCAAATAATCCATAAACCAACATCTACTATAACAATGGTTATACATTTATTTCGATATTTTGAAAATATTAAGTCACACAGACAATATTAAATGCATTAGGTTTATAAATACAATTAAAATTAACAACAAACTGTTAATTTAAAAACCAATTTAATTTAATATAAAATTGACCTAGTATAACAACACACAGTTAAAAATTAATATGCCATTTACTTAAGTTATATAATAATATGATCGATGCAACATTACCTTAAATCGTGTTAGTGACACAAACGTATAAAATAATTTAAATGCTGTCTGAAAAATTGCTTAAGGAAGCAATGTATGGGATATCAACTTTTGACAGTTACCATCTAGTATGTAAATTCCTTAGTATGTATGATTATTTTTATACAAAAATATTATTTGCACATTTGTGTTCAAACATTTCGTTTCGTACAATAATGTTTCGACAACGTTTTTTTAAACTAAAACTACCTAACTTAGTTTCTAAATATTTAGTATAATACATACAATAATATAATAGCACTATCAATGTGTATGTAGACATTAAGACGTAGGTATACCTACCTAAGGTACTAGAAAAAAATACTGAACATTGCAATTTAGAAATTAATGTTGTTTAAAACTTAATCACAGTTAAATTTTTTGCTTTTTTCTACTCGTACCTATGGTGTTGGAACTTGCGCTATCTCGAATAACATATTGCTGTATTAAATATTATTATACTTATACCTATATCATTATCGAAACGTAATTCGAGTAGAGAAACGTATTTATTTAAACAAAAAAAAAAAATATCAGCTTTATGGAAACCATAATTTCCTGTTTGGTAAAATACAATTTTTTATATATTACAAATATTATACTCGTGTATCGTGCGTATTAATTGTTGTGGGTTATAATATTATAAAATGCGAATCGCATAAAACGAGAAACGACATGAAACACACAAACTCATCAGTCCTTCTGCGCTACACCCTATGCAACGGGTTGACATTAAACATTCTAGATAGGTACTTGATAAAATCGAAAGAATACTCGATACAGTATCCCACAATCAGACGGTGTCATTTTCTATGTCCTCTCTTTATTCATCACTCGCTCATCGTTCTTCAACTTCGTCGCGTCGTGCATTTCTTTTTCATTTTTTTTTTTTATTCACCACGCTTTGCATCGCGAGATTTTGTCAAGCACTTGCGGAAACTCAAAAATCCATATCGCGTAGTAGTAGTAGGTATAGACTGGTAGAGTTGTTGGGTCGAGTGGTTTAAAATAATTTTATTTTCACGGACCGTACACGTAATTAGGTTAATGCGGTTTTTGTTTTAATTTATTAACGTTATTATACTATAATTATTATGTAGAGGTGGTTTTGCAGGAGCATATTTTGACGAGCGTTTAATGTTGTCCAATTTGTAATTGCTAAACCTATATCACACGTTGGGATACGCAATTTTCGCTCGCTCGTTGATGATGTGTAATGAAAAACAAATATTATTATATTTTAATACAATTATTATTATTATTATTTTATTTATTTGTTTATTCTTGCTTATGCAGTTTCATAGTATTCTAATAAATGTATGTACATGTATATACAATTTTTAAAACCTTATACACAATTATATAGTGTTCATAAAATTAATGTGATATACATAAAACTGCAGCACAACATTTGAAAAATATATTGGGTTTCTTAATATGTACATAATATGTCTAATAAAATAAAAAAATAAATATGTTTCGTTAGTTCTGAAACTTAATTTCGAAAAATTTCTCTCTCTGTCTCTACTCATCAAATTTGGTGATGATGACTGACGAGTATAACGCATTTATAATATAATTTTTTATCCCTCCATAAAAATGTATTCAATCCATCGTTTTAATTAGATAAATAGATATAATTTAAGACCGATAAGTATACTTATTTTATCAACATTGAATTTCCGAAATAAAATATGTCCAAGGTAAGCATATAAACAGTATAATATTAATATACCAAATTATATAGCATAATATAATTGACATAATCACCATCACCGGTGTCAACGTCAAATAATCAAATCGAATGAAACATTACGACACATTATTATCGTTAAAGATACGAACACGACGAGTAGGCGGGTGGTGGGGTCAAATTGAGCATTCGTCGTTTAACCGTAGTGCACCGATATCAAACGAAACGAAATTCGTACCACTCGTGAATATTTTCACCTCAATAATAGATTATTAGGTCAGATTCGTTCGTTTGGTTAATAGCGCCAACACTGTGGAGCTCGAATATAAAAAAATCGCTCTATTTAAGCAGTAAAAATGGCGTTATATTTACACTTTTACCCCCGGCCCGTCTAATATATAGCTATTATGAAAACGCATACACGATTTCCCGAACACATAATACTATGACTTTCTAGTGTGGTACACATCATAACGAACACACCGATATGATATTATCATCCACGCACCCTCAAACCTACAGTAACCTCCATCTTACAAGCCGAAGAGCCAATATCCTTCATAAATACACAACAAAATGGGAATTTGAGTTATTTCATTATTTAACTTGGGTCGTAATCCTCTCGCTAACATGTTGAAGTATCCACGTGTTTACGTTACAAGAAGTATATACTATTATTCCCAGGAGTCCACTCTATTTGTAATATGGGTTTCATAATAATATGTACGTGTCGGTTGCATCAGGTATGTGTATATTGTGTAAAGTTTCCGGTTTACAAACCTTCATTTTACTATTTTAATATTATGTAGGTCAATTTTAAAATAATTTTTTTCTCCCATGTATTCTAATCATTTTTTAAAAAAACGATTTCGGTAATTGTACTGTTTATAATAATTAAGGCACAAAAAGGTATAAAAATATAATATTTTTGAATTATTTTTATTTTTACATACCTACGAAAAATTATTTTGGTTATACATTTACAAAACGTTATACAAACATGCTATATTATAATATTATAACGGAAGGATCATATTACCAATCATTATAATAATTTTGGTTACTAAATATTGGATCTGCTCAAATACAATCAGTCATAATTAAAATACAAAATTATATTTTAATGATTTGATTTATATGAGATTTAATATATTAATTGAGGATTTAAATGTGTATTTACATTCATATAGGTTAGGTTAGGCTAGGTACCTTCATTTACAATCATTTATTTAAATATATTCAATAACATATAGAAATGTATACAGGCAACTACCGACTGGCTATTTATATTTATCCGGTGAATGAATGACGGTGCGACAAGTATACACATATTGACGATTTTGTCACAATAAAAATTCGTAATTTTCAATAATAATTTACCAAATTTGATTGACTTTAAAATTTAAATTGAATAGGTTAGGTAACCTATGTAGATTTCCGAATTTTTCATTATTGCGACTTTTATTATAAATTTAATTCAAAGACTAAACATTTAACACATTGGTCAACAATTGTCAAACATTTAAAATTGAACACTATCACAATAGTATTATAATATTTACGAATTAATAATCGGAATAAAATTTTGCACTTCATTTTTCACAGAAAAAATGCATTAAGCTTATTTATATTTTTTGTGGTAGTGAATCGATTTAAGGAAAGTAACCAAACTATTAAAATAGTTCTCGAAGCTATTCGACACTGTGATTGTACACCATGTGCCTACCTATTGGCATTCCATTAAAGTTTAATGTTTGCACGAAGTTGTGTAGCTAAGTAAGTAAAGTTTAATATAATAATATTATAATGATGTAATTTGTCAACAAAAAGTGTGTAAGTTGTCGTTGCTAAAGTAGTAAAAATGTATATATGGGTATGAAGCGTTATACGTTCTACGTGTTCTACTATGGTAATAATTAAAATATAATAATGAACGAAATGCGAATTTATCATTCTTTGCAAGGTATGTAAAAATAAAAGCATTGTTTACGTCGTGATAGTATGATACTGGTTCAACAGTAAAGTTTTGCTCGAATATTTATATTCTACATTTATTTAATAAAAACGTAAAGAGAAATATAATATATAATATGTATTTTCCTCTTTTACAGAATAAAAATATGCTTTATAAAATATATTACGTTTCGTGTTTACATTTATTCAACATTTTAACTGATGCGATATATTATATTTAATATATAACATTGGACTACTTAATAATTTGTTTAACTTATAATATGTATAAAATATACAAATATACAATATTATATATTTATATATTATCTTCATCGTGTGTGCGTTAGATTAAAAATGATATGGTACACAGAATGATTGTGTCCATCAAATAGAAAAATATATACCTAGATAATAATGTTTATTCCTTAAAATATTGTTAATTTTTGATTTATCAAAGTCAATTAATGACACATTATCATTATTGATTCTCATAATTAATCAAAATTATCATTGCTTTAGATGTCTCATAATCAGCATATTCTATATTTCATTTTATTTTGTTGAATGTATTTTTTTTTCAGTTACTGAAATATTTAACTGGATACCTACAATAAAATAAAAGTGTTCAAAATTGAATATAGATTAAAAAAAATTAATTAATTATCTATCGAGTTTTGTTTTATTTTTTGGAGGATGTTCATAATTATTAATAGCAAGTTTATTTTTACTAATTACTTATTAGTTATTACCACCGGCTTGAAGTAATGGAAAGTTTGCAGAGGATAATTAAAATAGTGTTATCTATTATTTGATTAATAAATATTAAATTATATAATATAATATATAGAAGTACTATATTTTCTACCACACCTTAAACTTTATTTTATATTATTTATTATTTAGTCATCGTATATTTTTATTATGAACTACAATAAATTAACTATTATCCCCACTGTTATCCAACGAGTACATACACATGTTGAGAAAAATAATCCATCTTCGAAATCAAATTACATTTTACAATGTTTTGATAGAATTGCAGCATGCTAGCTTATAGTTTGTATTGATCTTAAGCTGTATTTTCAAAACTGAAAATGGACTGTCTAGTTTCATGTTTAATTGTTTAAGTTTCACCGTATATTTCATGGTAGGGCATAGTTAATTAAATACGTATGATTAAAGCAGAATATTCAGTTCAGATACAATTCAAAGTTATTACTTATCTGTATAATATATTTAGGTCATTAAATGTCGAAATGTTGTATTCAGTTGGTATATATAACAGTTGAATTTGAATTCATTATTATTATATTTGACCATTATTGTTAATATTTTTTTCTCGTTATATGTTTTTATTGCACTTTTTACACAAGCGATGGAAATGATTTCATTTATTCTCAATTCTATACTCTGTAAATAGTTTCCATGTCAATACAATCTTTATATTCTTGATGTTATAGTAATAATTTAACTGTTTGTTTCACATTTATTGTATAAAGTAGGGAGTAAGTATAATAAACAAAAGTCATGTGTACTCAATAATAATGAAATATACTCAAGGAATCTAGAATATACATTATTTGTAATGCATGTATCTATCATAAGATTAAAACTCCGTGTAACAACTAACAAGTTATATTATTTTCTCATCTCGATCTGTATTTATTTTGATTATAAATTGTACAATTTGTATACATTATCTACCTATTTAATTTATAATTTACTGTATTATCATAATATATTTTAATTTGCTCTCATACAGCAACAGTTTAGTTATGAAACTATAATAATAAACAAAGACTACCTAATGATAAGTAAATGGTAATGGATGGACGATTCTACATTTCTACGTGTCTCCGCCAACAGGACTTATCCGTATAAGGGGACTCCCTTGCGATGCTCTTGGAGTAGGTTTTTTCCCATCTAAGTTTTAGCATTATCAGAATAATCGTAATAATGGCTTAATATTTGGTACACAGAATAGTGGTCTGGAAATCTAGAAAATCTAGTTTTTTTTTTCGTGTTTAACAAGATGTGTGGCTTTGTATATATAAATATGACAGACGTAAAATTACCAAAGTCAGCATATAGCATAAAATATTAATAAGACAAAACACGTATATTGTATACAATAGACTACAAATCAATAAATCAAAGTAAAAAAAAAATAGTAAAATAGTAAAATAATTAATAAAGAATGATATTCAATAATATGATTAAGTCAACAATTATATCACACGACATATAGTATACTCGGGGGATATTATTATTTGAACAATACTTCATTCAATACTGTACACTACAATTGAACTATATAACTTTAATTTATTTGCTTAGGTACCCTAATGTGGTATTCCGATTTTCGAATAATCCGTTATTGATTTTGAGTACCAGACGGCTCGCTGTCTAATTTACCGTTAAGTTTATTGAAACAATTCATTAAGTTGTGCAGTGAAAATTTGAGAGGTACAGAACTCTTTTACCAGCAGTCTTTTAAACCCCTACACTAAGTATTTTAAATTTTGATCTCTATGGTTATTGGATTTTGTTCAGAATCGTTTTTCAAATGCATTATTTTAAAATAGTTGTAAATAAATGAAAAATAGTATTACAGTAACAGCAAACACCAAGGGGAAAGACTCGAGACGAATTTTCAATCTCTAGCATTTATTTTACGTTTTGATAAAAAAAACATTTCATCTTTATTCTTTGAGATGTTTTAGTATTTCACACGGGAAAGGCTAACTACATTTTTTAATGGAAAATTAACATTTAATATGTGAAGAGATTGTAAAAGCGTGAATTCTTGAATATAATCTTAATAATTTAGACAGTAAGAAAGTAAGTATATTAAGTGTATTATTTATGTTTTATTGTTTTAATTATTGGACATTTCGTATAGATATGCAGAAAATTCTAACTAGATACCTACATGAATGACTATAGTAATTTTGTTGATGAAAATAATCTTTGAAATGGGTATTATTTATTTATATCAATTACGCACTTATGCCCTTCAGCAAACGTTATAAATAACTAAAGTAGCTTCTCAATAAAAAATAAATCTGTTTGAAAGTTTTTATAATGAGTGATTTCCTTTGAAATGCAGCCGTAGATCAATATTATTAGAACGAAAACTTCAAATATACACGACCATGTAATATGTGCACATCGATAATATTATACAACTAAACACACATGTATATACACTGCAATAGTTCAATGGTTGCCAGAATTGAATAGGGTTAGAATGAAGATAAAAGAAAGGAAGCTAAATTAAAACAATAAAACACACACAGAAACTCCCACCTAGGCTAACAGAAAGCAACACGCAATTGAAAACGTAATCAATTAGTTGTCACTGCGCATTGTGAAAAACAGAGTTGTTGTATTTTTTTGTTAATGCCGTCTCCTCCCTGTCATTCTCTTTAAGCAATTTAACGTTAAATCAAATTAACTACGAAGCAAATCACATAAATCATGGTCAAATCAAATTAAATCGTTGAATTACCTGAATTACAGAAAATAAAAAAAAATTACATCCTTCGAAATCATTTAGTTCACTAAATTTAATTTATTTACCGACATCAGGCGATGAACATTTCAAAACCTAGTATAATGAAGTCCATATTTCGTAATCTTCACTGCTTTCACTTCCTCTGACAACCCCTTATTTTGCCATAGAAAATAATCAAATTTCTTGTTTGAATAATAATTTGCTGCATGTTATCAAATTAAAGCTAATATTGTAAAACTTAGTGACAGTGTTCAACTCGTAAAAGTAAAAGTATAATTTTTGAATTATCAAACATCATAAATAAAACAGTTATTTTCATGTGATTTTCAAATTTCGTCATAATTATAACTTCAATATTGGGTGTTTAAAAGAAAATTGAGTCTATATGACATTTTCTATATTTTGTAAATATGAACATTTCAACTATTTACGATTAGGATATATACTAGCTATATTATATAGCTTACAATAGTCTAAATAATTTGAAAATGCATTTTGTAGTTATATAATAATATTTGGTAATACAATTTTGAATGTGTCTGCGATAAATATTTTTTGAATAATAAGTAATAACCAAATATAAAAATCGTTTGAGGAAAAAATTGCTCGTAAAAAATTGTTGTAGCTCCACGCTTAACTTTTTTTTATTAAATTCCGGTAAAAACCACTTCCAAAGAATCTTCTTTTAAATATTAAGCTTTAGATGATAACGTTAGGAAATGCTATGAATTTTTAACTTCATAATATTATACCAATTGGTAACATGACCAAAAGCTATTTCAGACATTTAATGTCCTGATTTTTACAGTCCAGATTTACTATCCTTTCTATACTGTCCAATATTATGTTTCAAGTCATAACTTAAACATTTGAATTTTAAATACAGAATTGAATTGTGATTATGTTTTTTTATATTTTCAATTGCAATTATAACAACTAATGAAAAAAGTTTTTAAAATATGAAAAATAAAACATAGTAAAACTGAGTAAAACACCCAGAATCTTAAACAAAAAAGAAATATTGTTTACAAGATTATATCGCAGTTTTCTCTAGAGTTTTGCTATTAAAAAAAAAAATTTTAAATATAAAGAAAAGTAATATGTGAGGTTCGTAAAGTACTATTATAACATAAATTAAAAGTTTTATTTTAAGAGGATGCCATACACATGCGTCGTCTAATGATCACAGTCTTTGAAACATAAACATGGTCGATTTGTGTTCAGTAAGGTTTAACATAAGAGTGAACCAACCTACCTAAAGGTAAAAACATCATTTTACGTTATTCATCGGTTTTTTACAATATTTTAATTTTTAAATTTAAGCTGTGGTATTTTATATTATACTCATAACTTACTAAAAAATTTAAATATGAACAAAATTCATATCTAATAAAACGTAGCTAACTAATGTTCTCACCTTCGAGTTTGATAATATGATACAAATTTCTTATTAAAATATTTTATATTATTCATTAATTGGATCTGCTGAACACAAATTAGCTGTATTGTACGTCTGTTTGACGTACACAAAAAATGGGGGTGTTTATTATAGCGTCTTCAAAAAATATCCTTTTAAATTAAAGTAAACATATTATGCGTGCATGGTATTGTTTTTATCTTACTAATTTTTCAATAATATTTATAATGTTATGAATAATTTAGTTACCTTCATTTACTTGTAATTTTTAAATAGCTTTTAAATTTGACTATTTGAGGCATAATTTATTAGATATAACATGTTGAACAAATTATTTAAATTACAGAATGATATTGAAGTTATGGCATTAAGCCCGCTCTAAAATACAACAAGTGCACATAACACAGATGGAATATTATTATACTACTCACTTGGAAAAAAATAACCTTACACGTCCAGGTTGGTTTTAAAAGCATTCGAAAGATATAATACGTATCGAAGGCCTATGTTTTAACCCAAAACATTCTTGGATCCCTTACATATTTAAATCATAAAATCTTATCTGTCAAATCGTCATTCTCAAATTAGATTTAGTGATGCACTCTCAACTGTAGCCAATAGTTCAGCTTGTGTCCCCCAAGGGAGAATACTCTCCACTGTTTTTTATAACATAATATATGCTTCTGATAACTGTATAAACAACATAATTTCTGAGTACGCAGATGATAAGACCACGATTTCCATAAACTCTGATCCGGTTATAGCTTCACTTAACACTCCTGGTAGATTGGTACACTGAATAGTGGTTCAAAATAAAATAAACCAATCTAAATCTGTCTACACTACATTTGCACTCAGACTTTCTCCTTGACGATAAGTCTATTTATAATATGGTTATGGTATCTATTTCATCCATGCTTAAATACCTAGGACTATAATTACATCAAATACTTATCTGGGCTCCTCACTTAAAATCCAAAATACTTCATTAAAAATATCACCTACGCTTACCAAAAATATTTTCAATATTGATTCCTAAATATTTCACTAAGATAATTAATAAATGGCCCTCCCCACGCTTCTAAACACACAATACATTTCGGAAATCCTTTCATGAACAACTAAAACTATCATACAAACCACAGCAGATTATAATCTACCGTGATACCAACGTTGCCACAGAATTTTACCACCCACCCGAACCCATACTTGTCCCTCTGAGTATATTATGTTATGTCGTGACCTGTTAGATATACAAAGTGACAATATATGTATAACACACACTCAAAAAAAAAAATTCACCTCAAATTATTAGGTGTCAAAATTGGTAATACTATCAATGTCAAACGTCATGCCAAATTATTCATTACATAACTATATAAGTCATAAACACACTTAATCAATATTGCTTATTATTCGTAAAATAAGATTTTAAATACCTTTTAAGAACAAAAATAAAATAATATATACCTATCCATCATTTTTAAGTGTGTGATTAAACGACATTGGTGTTAGGACATTTATTCATATTATATTAAAATCTATCTCCGAAGCATGATCATTTTGTGTATTATGCTCTACATAATTGTTCAAGCATTTTCTTGAATTTAAATAATGGAGTACTATTCATCATTCTATCAGATTTATGTAAACAAATTTACTATGCCGTTATCAAACTAATATAGTAATATAGTTTAATAGTCATCATAATATTGATTTCGTTGTAAATTTATCACTGAAGTACTAGCTAATACATCTTAGATGAAATCATAGCTGTATACAAACACTCAGAAATGTTACGTTTTCTATGATGTTTTATATTCATATAGAATAATAGTATTCATTATTATTATTATTATTTCATGTATAAAAATTTACATTACATATAATTTTTATAATTGTTTTACACTCATTTCATCCTTCAATAATCTAATTGATAATTCTACAGTTGTGTACTCTAATTATTATAATTATTATACCTATAGGCTATAAAGATATAACTCTTAATATATTATATCCATTCTAACACGATATTATAACTACCATTAAGAAGAATATAAATTAGTTTATTATACATCAATCTAGTTACGAAAAAATATATTTCAATTGAAACATAAGATAAGTTTCCACTTACTTAAATTAAATCAACATTAAATAAATACTCATGTTAAGTATATGAACTTATTTTAATATTCTTACTTCGATAAGCACAAAATTAATTAAAAATAATAGTTTATTTTAAGACTGACATTAATTGTTTTAGCAGTATGGTAGGTATATTGTTTTCAACCAATTATAATTTATAAGGCTTACAAGTTGCAATGTACGTAACATTTATTTCAACAATTTTTTTGATTATGAATAATATGCAAAGCCCTTAGCAAAGACTTAATACGATGGATTAAGAAAGTAATTAACTATTTAAATCCACAACTATTCAAAAGTTTCTGATGGAAAAACAAATTTTTGAGATAATGTATTTGAATAATATTGTTTGATCTGGTGCTTCCCGGTGTAGGCGAAACTCATTTGGTCAGGAGTAAACTTGATTAATATTTAATACTATAATAATACTTAGGTACTTAGTTTATTATTTATGGTTATCATCTTGTAACACACTAACTTGCAAATAAATGTTGGTATAGGTACCAAAGGTTACTTGGAACTCCTGTGCTTGTCTAATGTTTTTATTTAATGCAGAAAAGTTTTTGAAAGCTAAGTTTGAGTATCAAGTTATCGGTCATCTCTGGAGTAAATCGGACCTGACAGGGATTTTTATTTGTATTTTTTTACGCAAGTCTGTCAAACGACTACCGAGAATAAAAAGTGTTTGACATTTTTAGTACCATAAACGTAACCGTTAAAAATTTATGGCCAATACGATACCTATATAAGTCTGTATCAAATGATAATAATATTATATTTAATATACTACTAAAATGATCGATGAGAAAAAAATTGGTTTTTAAATGACGGATAACTAGAATGAAATTGAAAACACCGATATTGTTATTCTGTTGGTAAATTACTTAGACTAACTGCAGATAGGTTACTTATAAATTTCATAAAAAATGTAAATAAGCATTTTAAAAATATTTTGGAGTTTTTTTTAGTGCGTTTTAAATTGTTAATATTTTTAGTTTTTTTTTTTTTTTTATATAAATGATAATTTTATACTCTGTTATTAAAAAGTTTAAAATTCAAAAAATATTATTCTTTAGGACTTAGAGAGCCTTTTGCATCATACGAACATATTATTTAAATATTAAATATATAGTTTTTAATGTTTCGTATACAGTATATAATTACATTTTAAAAATTGTTAGATAAATGTTAAGCTATTTAAACAATGAACCTATTCGTGCCTTTGTACAGTACGTCGGATTAGACTTATAAGTTTATAACTGCTAGATAGCTAGTATTATTATAAGTATCATCATATAACGGTATGCATGTGATTTATTTTATCAAACATAAAGTTAATGGAAAAATGAATGAATAATGTCATTGTACATTTTTAATAAAATATTTTGAGAAATACTTCGGTCAGTCTCCTATCAAATAATCGTTTTTTGCATAAGTAAATAATTTTTCACTTAACCATAATTTGAACACGTAATTTATTATAGTAATGCTACAACACTCGAACAACGCTCGATGCCTACAACAACGACCTGATAGCAGTTCGTCTTTCCCTGTTTTAATTTTTTCTCGTTTCTCCGTCTCCTGAAACTCTTTCATTAATTGTTTGAAACCAGTGTACACTGGTACTCAAATGGGTTATTCGTAATTTTCGATTTCAGTGGCCTTGGATAGTTTTTTTTTTCTTTCTGAACCATAATCATTTCAGGGTTGGATAAATTTTATCAGATTATTCTGTGAAACCCAAGCAACCTCTGGCGTATTAAATGGTCCACTGACCAATTTAATGGGGTTCAATCAGTTTTCATCTATATACGTTTTTACGACCAGATGGCAGACGAAATCGTTTTAATTTGTTTAATCGATACTGTAAAATAAGGAGACAGATATAAATGACAATGGTGTCCGAGATAAAATTTTCTCAGCGAGCAAACGGAATGGCAATGAGTTAAAAAGATTATAATCTTTGTTTTGCAGAGCTCGCTCCGTTTGAAGTATATTATAAGAAACACAGATAGTCTCACTAGTTGCTACTAACAACCATCTCTCGTACTTAATGTAGAAACATTAAACAAATTATTTACCATGGGGGATAATATTATCGTCACTGAACATTGTATTTTGATCTAACAATCAAAAAATAAAAATACAATTTGTCTGCAGTAGGTACCTATACATGTTCCTATATCGTTATATTAACATAGCTCGTATCATGATATTTCATTATATTTTATTTTTTGACTACAAATATTTGGTAGTGAATGAAAAAAAACGATGATGTGTATCATTTTTGGCGAAAATTCATAAAAAAATTAACCCAATCTCAATACCAACGGGTAAAAATAAGTATGTCTAAGAAATGTTAATTACATATTATTGTGTTTTCAATTATTCATATCAAACATAGTTTTTGTTATATGTGTTCAATTTTAGATGCAACTATGGATAAGACAGCTGTAAAAAATAAAAAAATTATCATATTTTAAGAAATACCACGATTTATTCCTCAATGTTTTAGACGTACCAGTGTACCACCGTGCACATATAATAATATACCTACAACATTTCATGTTCTAAAACATTACTTATATTACCCACATAGATTTTTATATCGTATAATAGTTCATATATAGTTCAATAGTTCATCAATTTATACTGCAAGCGTGTCCCACAGTGTTTGTCAGTAATTTTTTATAAATCTATTTTTTTTTACACGAATAGTACCTATATTAGATAGTTTGATGGTTAAATATATTATATATTGTTTGTTTATTTGTTTTCAAATGTAAGTAAATCGAATTACAGGCATGATTTTCATGAAAAAAAAATTGTTAACTTAATTATTACCACTAAATATTTTTATTTTAAACATATTCATATGATTAGTACCTTGATGATTCCTACATAGTTCCTACCATTATAAATGATCAGAGTCTTTGCAAACATTATTTTTCGCATTTCTACTCAAAAATATTTTAACAGCATATTATGTTTGATTTTTAATATTTTTTATTAAATTTACGCTGATCAACAGTTATGTAATATATCTAATATGAACATAAATATAATATAATATAAATGAAATCATTATAATATGTCAGTGTTGCATTAATTATTTTATATTTTTATTCTGATTTACTATTTTTTCTTTTCTGATTTGATCATATTAATTAATCTTAATTCTAAACATCATATACATATTAAATATATTATTTATACATTTTTATAATTACAAAAATATAATTCTATAAGATATTTTCTCGTATATTCTGTATGTATTATTTATACGTAATTATAATATAATATATCGATAATAATATAAGTTTGTCTAAAAGGAAAAGTCAACAATACATATTAGGTACCTTATAATTAAATTATAATTACATCATATTTTGATATATTTTAAATTATAAATGATATATCAACAACAACATCTTGTAAAATATAAATATCTTATAGCCACCAGTATTTAAACTATAGGTATTTGTTTTTCATAGACTTTTGTAGTTGTTAGTCATTGTTTTTAGTATTCAGTAAAAGTATTAAAACTGTTTGGACCAAAACGTGTGTTATCTTTTAAAAATAAAACTATGAATTTCAGATATGTTTGACAATTATTTACTATTTTATTATCAATAACGATAACGATGTGTTTTAGTTATAATACAACTAGCTGAATAACCCGGCGATGCCCGGGAAAAAAATTGTGATTAATTAACTCCTTTTAGGTGTAATTTAATGTGGAAGCAAAATCATATTATGTTTCAATTTTTAGTCATCCCGCATGGCGTTGCCCGTGAGACATGCTTATGGTTATGCAAACAATATATTATCAGGTAGGCAATCTACTTGCAGTAGATTGCGGACACAGCGAGGAGGGTGATCAAATACAATCTACATTAGTATAGATTTGTAGTTGAAAAATATATTTATACGGTATTACGGTGTACCTAAAATAGTATTGAAGTCATAATTGATTATCCCGGATTTTTATAGTATTTCTATATTAATATATTTTGAGGGTTATTTTATTTTTCGGATAAATCAGCGTTCTTGTACCTAACGGCTAACTTTGTGAAATAATTCAACGTATATAGCTGATGAGCAACCGCAAGTTATAATAATAATAATAATAATGCTAATTTCTGCTATCACTATTATAACCTGCAACCAAAGGCAACCATTAATAAACAAAAAAAGTTTCAATTTCCACCTCGAATCTTAAGATCCATGATTGACCACTTCTTTGAAATGCGAATATCAGAAAATCTTTTCTTATTGCACATCTAGATAATTAGAAGAACCACTATTCCAAACATCAAGTTTGTATGTTTTGTAGGTACTTAAACCAATGTAGTATATTTAAATTAGATAAAGCTTGATAGATGGCGCCACTATTGTATTCTTACAACCCCTTATTTCCTCCTTTAGGGGTGAATTCCCAAAAATCCTTTCTTAGCGGACGCTTACGTCAAAATAGCTATCTGTATGCCAAATTTCAGCCAGATCCGTCCAGCGGTTCCGGCTAGGCGATGATGAATCACCCAGGACAAGTCTTTTTATATATACAGATATAGATTCATTAATATAAAAAATAAATATATAGCTTTCTTTTTTATTAATTTGATGAAAATGTATGTATTTTGCATTCAGTGTATTATTTAAATACAATTTAGTAGTAATATAATAAACAAAGCAGAATTATCGGAAAAAATAGCAATCAAAAAATAATTAAACAATTCGTTTAGGTTGACAGGTAATAATAATAATGATAATAATAATAATATAGCAACCATTTATAAACAAAAGATTAGCTGATATTGCTTGATAGATGGCGCAACTGTTGAATTCTTACCACCCCTTAATTTGCCTTTTAGAGGTTGAATTTCGAAAAATCCTTTCTTAGTGCGCCTATACATAGTAATAAGTACATATCCTGAAAATTTCAAATAAATCCGTACGGTAGTTTTGGCTCTGCGTTGATTTCTCAGGGGGACACTTTCTCTTATATATATAGATATATTAATAAATGTAAAATAATTATAAATGAACAATAAATAACAGCACCATACAACCATCATGATTGTCGTACAAAAAAAATTCGTGGGGAAAAAAACATTATAGTCCAAAACACGAACCAAATAATATATTGTATTGGCACTCAATGTCAATATTTCAATAAAATCGTCAATGGATATCTAGGTTAAAAAATTTTTTTTTTGTGTTTATGGTTTTTTAGATGAAAATATATTTTAGATATTAAAGTCCGAACACAGTATTAACGTTCATTATATTATTATGACGACGAATATTAGTAGATGTAAATAATTCAAGTATGATATAAAATATATCCAGGAGGTGGTATACTCATATAAAATACTATTAAATAAGTGGGTTATGTATATTAATAGTATATCTTAGTAATCTCTGCCGAAAGAACACTTGAGTACAGCATAGGGAATCCGTTCTATTGTATCTACCAAAATTCTTTTATTTCGAGAGTAGATAATATCAATTAAATGAGATAGTTTTATTGAACATTGTAAAATACTCCCTTTGTACAATATGCCACTGGTGCGTTCATTGTGTTAATAAATAAAATCACTAATTGGCGCCGAAAAAAGTATTACGGTTTTAGGGTTAAGCTAATCGTTTTGTTTTTTCCTAAATTGAACGACGAGAGAATAAGGCCCATTAGCCGAATGACATAAACAAAGCAACTATGAAGACAACCATTGTAACAATAACAATAATAATGAAGAATAAACGCCAAAAAATCACACAACGGAAATTATTTTTTTGATAAAATTTGCACATCAGGTTAAACTACGCAAAAGGTCAAATAAACAGTTTTTGAATACACCGCGTAACATCATAATTATTGTTATTATCATAATATTGTAGTGGGCGATTCAACTTGGTATATTAATTATTTATAGGATATTATGTGTTTTCGTAGAATAATCCAATCTGGTAAATATTAAATAGGTAATAGGTAAATACTCGGGTAGTATTATCTGCTACCTATTAGGAAACTTGACTTTAATATGGTTGATAATTTAAAAGCAGTGTTAAAGTGCTCTAAAGAACAGTCATTATACATTTTTTTAAAAATGGCAATATAATAGGTATATAACTAGTATAAGGTAGTCTATCCATTTTTAAAAGACCGTTCTCATCAGTCATCATTGAAATTAATTAAAATAGTATTGAAAACAAGTAATTTTGATACAAATCATTACTCAAATTCGACTTCTCTCAATATTATTTTCATAATTTATTTGACAAAATAAAGATAATATTATTATAGGAAATATTTCTTATTATTATAGAAAATAAATGATACCTAGTCATGCATTGTAAAGACAGTAGGTTCTTAAGGTTTTAGTTTGATACTGTAGCTCTTTATAGACCGTTTAAGAACACGTAACCTACAAACAGAAGTATGGGGGTAAATTTCACTGAGAAATTTCACATTTTTGGGAGAAAATTATGAGGGTAGTAGCAAACCTAGTAAAGGATGTACAGACCGGGAATTGTTTGCTATATTCTCGATAGGGTTGGGTTCTAACCCATTCGGAATTGTTGACCGGAACGTGCAGTTTCTCAAAGTTTTTATCACAAACAGCTACATTTAATCTAAATAATCTCTACCATATTGTCTAACCACAACGAGAAGTAGGTAATAACCATCCATCTTAACTGCGTCGAGCAACTCAACCGGGCACGGCGCCAGCGAGCTGATATAGGTACTCACGTCACGCTACGGACAGGTGGTCGGCCACTAACTTGGCCACGGTCCGCCAGTGGCACTCACCGATTGGTCCGTAGCCGTCAACCATTTTGGCCAGGAGTATTTAATTCAAACACAGAGAGACTTCCGGAGTTTGGCGTCGGCATACCAGTAGTATATCTGTCCATTTTATTGTCTCTCAGGACGCGCTTAAGGTATAACTTCATCCACCATACAGTACCCGTAGATCCGTTTCACATTTCACCATGGATTACCGGCTAGCCACACCGACAGTGTCTGGACCGTGTCCATTCGTCGCTGGTTAATGTACCTACCGTCAAGTTCCACCTTCAAGAAACGGCACACTTTGTCCGTGAACTCATCATTTACCATTTATCTGCACGTGGATTTGTAGACGTTCGTCTTGACGATTCTGAGTCAATCTTGCCACACACAAACTTGTAAAAATTATCTTATATATCCATTGCAGACTTCTACATAGTAGTCATAACACGGGTGTCATGGAATCACGCAACCGTTGGGTATGCAAATCCGTTTGTCACAGTTGTATTGTGCTCGTCAGTCCAACCAGTGCCAATGATCAGAGCGCCGTCAGCACCTGTTGCACCAGCAGTGGTCACCAATTTTTATTACCTTCCACGTGATCATTGTCGGTTGGACTTTGACGTCATATTTTTGGCCAAATATTCACCAGATAAAACTGCTCGCGAAAAAAGTTTTTTTTTTAATCCTTTTTCAATGGACTTGAAAATGTTACTATTATAATTATTACTTTAACGATTCTATCACCCTTATTGGTTGGTTTTCAATTTTTGAAACTTGGTCGTGTAGGATAACAAACAACTAAATATGACGTAAATAAAATAACCGTGTGAAATTCACTTTATCATTTTGCGAAGTTGAATACATATTTTAACACACAAACAAGTTATTTAATACAATTCACATTGAAAAGATTCACTGTGTGATAGTATCATCTAGCCCATAAGATTACCAATGTTGGGAGTAGAAAATGGACAGTAAATTATTTAGGAAATTATATGGTTTGTTGGTTGCGGCTATGGACCGGGACGGCCCGTAAAAACTCAAGAAGTAAAATAAAAAGGTACATAGGTATTTATTGTTTAGGTTAAAGACGTAGATGCCTTTGACAGACGGACAGAATGTTAATTTAATGGAGAAAAGTCGCCATTTTAAAGTTCGGCCAGCTTATATATTACAAAGGTACTGATTGAAACTGAAGTTTTAACTGAACAATGTAGTCACATTTTTTAATTAGGCATTGGACTTGGCTCTAATTTTTTTCGAAATGCTACGTTTTGTTGAAAATATGTCGTCAAAATTCATGTTCAAACTTCAAAACGATCCTGATTAAAATGCGATTGCCATTACATTCGGTAACTAAATTTAATATTATGTAGGTACACTATACACGATGACACCTAAATATTAACTTGTTTGGTTTAAGTGACACTGAAAGTACATTAAAGCAATAGTATTATGATTCAAAATCTACATCATTGTTCAATATATTAAGTTTTGCCAACGAGTATTGACGTTTACAACGTTTTTTTCTCTCAAATGTCATGTCTTCGTTCATAAAAATAGTTCAATGCGTAGATATAAATCTATTTAAACAAAATTGGATTACTACTATTTTCCAATCAAACGTCAATGCGTATAGTTACATACGTATGTGGACGTGTGGTATGTCTCCATGTAATATCTTATTGAGTGCTATAATCCTATTTTTAACATATTATTATCATGCCTGTCAAAATTGGTTTTTGAATCGTATAAATGTCAAACAAAATAGTAATATAAAATCTAGAGAAGTATTTTAAAAGTAACTTTGAGCTGCTAGTAAAAACATGAATAACAACCACGCATTTGACATTTCATTTGAAGGACTGTTCGGTCATTATATGAGATGTACAAAATAAATGGTGGTATGACATAAAAAAAAAACTACAACAACTTCAACTATAAATAATAATATATTACTACTCTCATGTATGTGCCTATCATAGTTATGCTAAAAAATAAATAAATACAAATATCACAATTTTACAAACGTATACTATGTACCAAAGGGATTTTTTGTTTTTAATATTTTCAATTTCCTGGTAGATGTAAAAAAAAACTGAACATCACGTGATGTAGACGGGTTGACCCACGATATTAAAATGGTTTCAAAATATTGCAGCTATTGCATAACGGGCGTTATCCGATTGCGTCCAATTTCGACCTTTTATACCTTTCCAGTGTTTGGATTGCGTCCCTAAGTCAGGTAAATTAAAAATATGAAGAGAGTTCGTAATTTGTGTTGGGTCGGAGTCATCATATTAAAATAAAATGAAGAGAATGTATTCATAAACATTTTAAAAAATAAAATAAAATCCCTTTATAGTATAATATAATATGATCGTAATATTATTTCAATTAAATCCTATGTTTATATTAAAATAAATAAAACCATTATATTTTAATACTAATAATTATTGTTATGTTGTGGATTCTTGGCAGAGCCATAAGTTTATTGATTTTAGTATTTTACAATAATGTGTGTGTGTTTTTTTTTCTGTGTCTGTGTTCACATTTTGAGGTAGTAAAAATTGTTTGACTTTATACTTCAGCACTTTTTCGGGTAGGAAAGTGAATTTTGTTGGTATTTTTTTTTTGGATCAAAAATATCATAAAATATACTTAGTACATAATACTAAGACAGACAATATTCGCTTAGGATCGGTTTTCATATAATTATAAACAATTTTATGTTTATAATTTAAACAATCCGTCACAGCGACCCCTCTACACACTTATTGTTTAGCAGAGCGACTTTCCTTGGTTTTTTTTTGTTTATTATTCTTATTTTATTTTTCAATCATTGTAATGTTAGACTGTTTCTACCTAGCTACATCATAATAAATAATGAAATAAAAATATTATTATGTATTCATGTCAACATTTTAGCTTGATTAGTTTTCCAATCTCAAATCATTATTATTGTATACCCCTTCATAACATTATAACAAGTGTAATTTAACGCTTATTTATTTTATAATAAGATGAAATAACAACATAATAAAGTGGAAACATTTTGTTCTCCTGACTTTGGGGAACAACCGACGTGCATAACAAGTGCCTACCAACGTAATCCAAATCGTATTACCATTCGGTTAGGTAACATATTAATTTTAGTATAAAAAATAAACTTTTTCTTACTTTTTGAATACAAAATGATACATAAGAAGTTACTGAATAAGTTAGCCTAACATTATTTTATTATGATAATAATAATATAAATATTATAAAATTGTAGCAATTAACCCCGCTCTCCGCCCCTTTATAAGTGTAATAGGAAGCACTTCGAAATGCAGTATTCGATGATACTTGTGTAATCGAATGAAACATCTATTTTGAGTATTAAAAATATAAAATAACGTTACTATAATAGCCTTTCCATATAATATAATATGTCCATCGTCCGTGCTTATATATTCTTATACATATTTTATAATAAACCTCTTATCCGCGTGAGTCATAAAAAAATGTTCGATATGTATTAATTACGGTCTCCAACCGTATTTGATAAATAATTTATTAGGTACCAGCATGTTGAAGCGTTGTAAATAATAATACTTCTCATCAAGATCGTCGGTTGTCCAATTAGGTTGTGAACGACACGACTCCAGAATGTCATAGGTTATAAATCATAATTATATTTTGGCAAAATCAACCAACCTGAACTCTTTAGACAGTCCCGATTTTGGTGTTCACCAATGTTAATCTGTCGCCGATGCGTATCATCAGTTTAAAGTAGGTACTAGGTAGGTAATATAAAACAATGCAGCGCTGTTATGTGGGTCAAGCAACAAATACAATTAACATTCTATTATAATAGAAAAGCTGTTTCTGAGTCAAATATTAATACTGCGTGAAGTATACAATTAAAATATGTATTTAAATAACAGTGTGTACGTATAAAAACTTGGATATTATTAAATTATAATATACACAGAGAAAATTAGAATTTATTATACTTTAATTTACTTCCTAATTTGTCCTATTTATGTCAATTATTATTTACCACACATTATGGTAGGTTTAATATTTTACGTCAATTTCATAAACATATTATTTTTCTTTTAATAAACTAATATAATAAAAAAAGTTCGAGTTTCACTCAAAAAGAGTCGAATAATTTTGGAAATTTTACGATAGTGAATATCCGATGTCGTAAGAATTTTATATTCAAACGCACATAAAATGCTTAAGATACTTACTATTAAACTTGTATTTTTGGTTAAAGGAATAATAACTTACAAAGATAGTTCTATTAAATTTCCAAATGATAGCTATGATAATAAATTTTTCTGTAAATTTCTAACTGAAAAATAATTTCCAAATTTTTCGAGCTTTATGAATTTCATCGAAATTTCAACTTCACTCATAATAATTGTTGTTAATTTACGCTCATTTTTTTAAAATTTCAATATTAAAAACTTACGATAAACCTCATATTATATTTACAAGTATTTGATTGGGCGACAAATTATTTATCGATAATAATTGAACAATACAAATCTCATAGCTCAAAAAGAGTCATAATGTTATAATTTATGGAAAATAGTCATATAAAATTTTAAATATCTAAAATTATAAGTTTTTGAGTTACTCCAAAAAACACAAAATTGATTTTGTCAAAAAATGGATTTGCATAAAAATTCTAATTTTTCCTCAACTTTTTTTTTGTTCTTCCTAGTGCATTTGAAAACTACTAGGAATTCACTATTACTTTTGATCCCCCAAAGTACCAACCAGATTCTCTTTTCTTCCAAAGAAGATGTTGAAGTAGAAATCGGAATATTTTTACTGATCCGAAAAGGTGCTGAGTGCTGACAGACAGAAAAAAAACACATCATTGTAAAATCAATACATTCTTTTCCTCCACACAGAATCTAAAATTTGACAAAAAGTCAGTAAAAAAATATGATTTTTTTCCATCGCATACTTTTATAACATCATTATAGGTTCTGTATTTTATGGAATATTTACAGCTTTCAGTTTTGTTACATTTCAATATTTTACCAACAAGTTTCACGATAAATAAAACAGAAAACAAAGTACAGAAGTACCATGTAACATAATTTATTTTTGAATAAAATATATAAATGGACAGAACTGTACAGTTTTTTTTTTGTATTTTTATCTTCTCGATTCCCAAACCGTAAAAATAACATTCACAATGATTATTTACAATGGATTTCTGATAAGGTACAATAAATTATTTAAAATTTAATTGAATCTGTAATGTGGTCATGATACATACATTCCTTACTATAAAATATTGTAATATGTCTACACTTTTATAATGGAATATATAAAAAGTTATAATCACTCACCATCACCATCCAAAGGACACGACCGATCTTGTCTGTTCGAATGACCAACGCCCATCTTGACAAGCGTATTCGAATATAAATTATGTGTTTTGGGTAAACCTATAAAAAAAATATCAAATTATCATGTAATAAAACGTGAAGCAGTTACTCCTTTGTGCACCAATCAATATATATTATATACGTAAATATAATATGTAAAATATATATAAACGATAGAATTATAATTTGTCAACAAGTAAATAATAAAACGTATTTAATTATCACTGGTATCTGCATACAACCATTATCAACATAACTGTTTATGCTTTTATATAATGCAGTCGATAACCATTACCATTACCTAGCAAAAAAATAAAGTGTGTTTGTTGTTGAAAAGTTTCAATTGTTTTATTCAAAAGTATTTGAAAGCCCGTTCTTTTCGAAGTGTTTCAAATAAATACCGTTAGTTTGCCATAACCGAAGTTCGCCGGAGCAAGGAGAATAATTAAAGTACTACTCATCTATTGCATTTTAACAAATTCGATTAAAAAGATAAAAAGGCATCTTAAAAATTGATCGCACAATAAAAATATATTTTAAGTTTTTTGGACGATTAGTTTGATTTGATAAATAAATATAAAAAAAATGAATGCATTAAAATAGCTTATTTCTCCTCGTTGGTGAAATGAAGGGTTCGTAGTTGTGTTATTCATTTCCATTACCACATTAACAATTTTTTAGTATGAGAAATCTTAATTGAGGATATTATACATATTGTTATATTAAGCCATTCAGAGTTCATCAACGCACAAACAATAAAACATTATTATAATCCGATATAAAATAGGAATTAGTCCTAGCAAAAAAATAACTCATAATATTTATACATAATGATAACGTTTTTTTTTTCTACCCGACAACTTTAATAATTTTCAAGAAAAAGTCATATTATTTCAAACATACATTTAAAAAATTATATTATAACTTCGAGTACATTAGCTGTTACAATATTATATTGATAACTTAAAATACACACATATGATATCTACTAATACAAATTTTTTTCTTGATTACTAACGCTATTTAATAACTGCATGATTTATTATGCTTATTTTTTATCGAGATGTGTATCATAAATCTACGTTTAGTCGACGTACATTTACTGTAATATCAATCATTATTGTTTTATAATGTTGCACATGAGAATTAAATATTATAGGTAATTACTCAAATTTATATTTACAGACTTAGTATATTACATTATATATGTACATGATATTATGTACATAACACCGATTTACAGAGTGATGTTTAATGCCAAGTATATAGTGTCGGATTTATAACATGTAAATACCATCACTGGTACAGTGGTTCGTTTTTTGACCCGTACGAATAATGGAAGTATGTATAATATAATTATAGCCAAAATATATGATTAAATATAGGTACAATATATTTTGTTAAATAGTCTTTGAAAAACAAATGGGACTTTATTTTGTTCCATCATTATTATATTATGTTCATTCATTTTATTTTATATCATATAACTATGTTCATTTGTTGTTTATAGATTTTCGGGAAAAATGTTTGAGCCATACAACTGCGACGAGAATTTCGTCAATCGCCGTTCATAAAATACAAATGGTAATTAATTACAGTAGGTACCAGTTAGGTATAACAGGATATTGGCTTTTTGACAACTAAAATACATTTATGTGACGAAATAGGTTGAACATTTGAGCAATGATCTTTCCACTGACGTCATCGATAACCTACAGTATGTCGTGAATCGAGCTGTCATCAATTTATAATAAATTATTAAAAAGTTTTTTCACCATTTCTGTATATCTTTTTGTATTTAATATAATTTAACTATTTCTGTAGACTTTTAAAAATGTTTATACGTTTTACGAGATTTGAAAATAATCATAAAATGAAAAGCTTAGATATCGCGCGTTTAACATTTTTGCTTGGAAATTTAAACCATGAAATTGTTATGGGGTGGTGAAAAATTAGATATTTTAAGTCAATATTTTTTAATAACGTATAAACTAATCATTGAATAATTTGTAATTTACATAATCTCAATACTTTGAAATAAAAATAAAATATATTCATACATATTACATTTTCCTTAAACACCTACAATATTAACGGTAAATTCAATTAAAAATAAAAATAATTTTAAATTACCCTTATGAAATTAATAACATAAACGTGCGACGTTAAATAGTTACTTAAATACCATTATATTAATTATTTTAATAAGGGGAAAAATATTATTTTCATTTTAATTAATAACACACATGGGTGCCATACCTGCGTGAAATTTGAATATAATAGTAGATACCTATAAAGTATACATAATATATAATATTACATAAATATAATGTAATTGTGTAATATGGAATATTTAGAAGCTAGTCTCTTGAGAGTATACTCATTCTTCTTACAACTCAATTAATTATACAATATTTATTAGGTATTAGCTAATAAATTGGTAACTTGAGTATGTTATGAGATCGGAAATCCATAAACATCTAAATGGCTGTACATATTATAATATCAATAAGGTCCTTTTAAAAATCTCTTTTTTTTTTAAATTTATTTAATTTTCAAAAATTGTTTAAAAGTATGACAAAATGTTTGTTTGGTACTGATGGACAAATTGAAATTGCATGCAAGTACAGGCACTTTAAGTGCTAATTAACACATTTCAATCATATATAGGTAAATTAATATTATTCACTATATTGTAATACATTATATAAATATCGATGCATCGACTGTTAAACCATAAAAAATTATATTAACTAAAGTGTTTAAAAAAAAAATAAGTACATTATTTATATATTTGTGTTTTATTCAAAACTTTTACTTCAACGAACTTAAACAAAACATAATAATTACAGAAATGTTGTAATAAATATCTGAAACCGAAAATAAAATTAGTCGCATGAAACTCAGTATACAGCGTCAAACTATACTATAATATATATGTGTATGAGACAGTTTTATGCAATTGTAGTTTCAAGTTTCACATAATTAGTTTCTCTAGTGTACTTGGGCGCCTTTATGTATAAGTTTCGAATACATTATTAGCAGAGAGAATACATCAGAAAATATTCTCTTAAAATATAAGGTTGATTATCTCACCAGGTAACCGAATCGTCATCGTTTCATATTTAGTTCAGATTTTTTGGATACAAATTCGAAAAACTACAATGTGTATCAAAAAAGTTCCGTAGCTTATAAAAATTATAAAAATATTGTTTTTTCTTTAATAGTTTTTGAAACTTATTTTTAAACCCTGCAAAACATTAAAACTTTTAATTTTTTTTTTTTAATTTGTAATAAGTACCTAATATACAATATGTATCAATTGACATAATAAGCATATATGCTAAGAGTAAACAAAAAAAAACATGAGTAAATTTGAAAAAGAAGCAACCTGGTGGTGACACTTTTAAGCAACTCTCGAAAACTAAAATTTAAATTATACGGATTAAAAAACTAATGTTATTTTATCAAATTACTGAATCATTATTATTGTTTTTCATTTTATTTTAAAATTCTTATATAAAACAAATGTATTTTTTTTTAAATATCAAGTAATTTGGTACAAATAAATAGTATACCTAATACAGTTTTGAGACACATTTGTAAGACATAAAAAAAATAATTCTAATTTAAGCTATATAAAATTATATAAGACAGTCCTAAAAGCGTAAAATGGAATTCAAAATACAAATTTCTATACAAAAGACCAAGTTTTGTTAGACTAAACTAGTAGATAGTGAAAACTCACGTGCGTGAAAACTGACATTTGATTTTAAAATAAAAATTTTTAAAAATATTAAAATGGAAGTTAAAAAAAAATAATTTTGAAAAATTATATTTTATTTATAGTCTGATTGTCAGTTAATCTAACATTGTATTTTTCATTTATATGAACGACATGATGTACCTACGTAACAATGACTTAAAATGACTTATAGTATAATATAATATAATAAGTAATATATTTAACCCAAAAACGTATAGAAATAATAAAGATCAAACATTGAGTTATTTAGTCTATATATATTATATATTCAAAACTGAACATAATATTTCATTATTTAAAACCTTATCAAATAATCCATAAAATTGTAAATTCTTAATATTTTGCTTATTATAATTAAAACTGTATTGTACTCATGTGTATACAATTTATCACTTACCATTTGCCCAAAATATTACAAAATTAAACATTATTATCATCATACGCATAATTTTTCACCAGCTTTTTACAATAATTACGTAAAAATGTCAAAAACATCATCAATTATGCGTAGGTAGGTTCATAACTTTGATGTATTTCTTTTCATACTATTTATAATATACAACTAAATTATATCCACAAATAATAAACCACAGGTTGGCAATTTTATTATATATTTTCAAAAACATAATGAAGTTCTATCATGCGGCAAAATTATATTTTGATCTTAGAGCTCTATTAAATTTTATTTCCACCGCAATTCTATAAGATGAACCATTTTCCGAAAGTTATTGTGACAAAATATTATAACTTCGCTCTTATATTAAAATCTTTTTGATGGGGCCCAAATATTGCAGCCAAATGTATGTTAAAACTTTCTCATGGTTACGCGAGAGTTTTGAATGTTTAATTGAAATTTGTTAGCATCTCAGATTAAGAGCTGTGTACAGTTTTAATAAATACGCAGTTGTATTTATATTATATTATATTATATTATATTATTATGTTCAGGGTTGAATTGATTTTGAATTTTAAGACTACAGAGTACGGGATAATACTTCATAAAATATGCAGATATTGATTAATATCAACAAGACGTAAGGATTCAATTTTGGCATCACCATCACTCACCTACACAGGATATTATTATTACATTCTACGTTACCACAATGCTCTGGAAAACAAAACGAATAAATCATATTTGATTTTATATGACGTAGTTGGATATTATTATGACGTGTCCATGTATCATATAAGAATTTTTCTTTAGTTTGTCTTTTTTTTGTTTTAGAAAAAAAAAAGAAAAAGAAATCTAACTTATTTCCTATATCATATTGTTTTCGTATTCAACAAAACATATTTTATCAAATACATTAATGCGTATTTTTTGTGATGTGCCATAATTCCTAGGATAAGACGTAATAAAGGACATTATTGTGAAATATGTACTTAAGGTAATAGTATATCCAGTAGATGCCTAGTATAGCGTTTGCCAGTGACCCAATCATCTTTTGTTTGTTACGTTTAAAACAAAGTATTGTTTCAACAAAAAGTCCGTGCATAATCCCCAGAACGAAACATTTTTAATACTTTAGTGACAATATTAAAGCACGTAATTTAAGCCCTTATTTTACGATAAATATCGAAAAAATATCAAGGTGTGTACGTAATAATAAAAATATGGTATACTACACTCGTAGTTTTATTTTGTACTAAAATAGTTAATTTAACAAAAAACCATGCTAATTTATATGGATAATTATTAATTAGGTATTATAATTTTTTTTTTTTATTGATCTGTAAGTTCGGCCTATGATCATTAGCTGTTTGTATGGTGGGAGTGCGGTTAGATTGGAACACTAATTGTCATGTGACAGAATGCAATCACACCAGACCACTTGTTAATACCATGTATAATATTACAGTTTTACTGAATTCTTGTAACTAATGTAAATGTTATTTACTTTAGTTTTTACTATAGATATTATGTTTTTGGGCTGGGTACAAATTTATTCTTACGAGCCCAATTTTCGTTACAGTTTATTTATTTTTATAGAAATGCAAATCATGAATGCAAAAAAAAAAAAAAATAATTTCTTACAAAATGTAGCACGATACTAGATATTTTTCAACACATGCAGTTATACTACTTATACTCCACTATACCCAAAAATATAATATTTATGATTCCTCAATTTTCCTTGCAGAGGAAAAATATCTAGAAACATGTTACTTAATGTAATAGTATATAATAACGACATTTTTTTAAGATTTAACAAACTTTTGAATTCACAACAAATAGCTATCCGGATTGATAACCCAGCGATAGGGTGGCTTAATTAGCACTAATTGTCGGTGTTAATCTAACAACTATAGCTTTAAAATATAAACAATTTAATTTATTGAATATATTAAAGATATGTTAACTACATAGCAAAAAATGTCTTAAAATATTATTTAAAGTCTTAATAATTAAATAATCGGTAAAAATATGATGTCCAACAGATTTTTATTTAGATAACCATAATTAAGCTGTTAATTTATTTTTAATTTGTATTTTTTAAGGATATAATATTCACTAAATACACTAGAATACATTTACATCAATTTCACGTCATATGAACAATTTTACTTTTCCTTAATTTTGATAAAAATAAATTAAAGGTGTATAACTTATACATTCGTAAATATAAATATGAAAATAATATTTCAAATATCAATTACAGTAAAAAAAAAACGTATTGTTTAGTTCGACTAGGTTAGTACACGTTATTGTACAGCGTTGTTATTACACTTTTAAAATTAATAATAATTATTTATCAATCGTTATCATTCTCTTAAAGCTTGTCAATATTTATATAATATTTTGTTAATTTAATATAATATTCCAAAATAAGTACGATGCTTAAAATAGTTCTTAAATGATAGATATTTGTATAGATAAAGTTGTTTAAAAACTACAGTTAACAGTGTTTTTTTTTCGCACGATCAAATGAAGAATCATTAATATTTTTCGTAAAGTAACTGAAAGCTTTTCGTTTATTTTCAACTATCTTTACTTCTAAGTGCAATGTAATGTACATTAAGGTCATAAATTGTTATACCCGCTGTTTTTAAGACGACCGTGGTACTGGTGCATTATTTAAAAAGCCATAACATGTAACAAAACCTTCTACCACAACTCCACTACTATTTATTTTAAAAAATCATATCCTTCGGCCTCTACCAATTATGAAAAATTAAACAGTGATTTTTATTTTTTAGTGAAAACAATAATATCATTAAAACATAATATTATATACTATTATTATTGTTTCATAATTGAACAGAGTTATTTTCAATATGACTGATATTTATTTATTTTTTGTATTTTACTACATTTATAATATTATTTACTAAACATTATATCTTCAATATTATATTATTTGCTCTATCGTTAATGTCTAAATATTATTTTAAAAACTCGTGAAACACAATAACTGGCATATGAAGTTAATTACATAGATAACTAATTATTGCATGACTTAATTATTCATATAAACATTTAAAAAATTACTTTTTAACTTAGACTGCATAATAATATTATGCGATAATCATAAATTAAATATTTAAAAAAAAAATGTAATTTTTGTAAAAACAAAAGTTATTACATATCTAGTTAATTACATTTGTGAGCTACCGACTACCTGTGCTACACCCTAGCTCCAGCATACACGTTACTAATAAATAAATAAATCACATCCAAATTTTTTGTCAAAACACCTATCAGTGAAATGTAATCAGTGACCACAATTGTTAACTGGTTTATTTTTTTTTATTATTAGGTCAGTAAAACGTTGTATTTAAAATGCAAGGGCAAATCAAGGTGTCTTTATAAATTTATATTATAGATAGTAACGTTCAAGTTGACTAAAAGTGTCATTAAAAAAATATCCATTGCAAAAGATTCAAATACTAAAAGTTAAACGTTTTTAGAATAAAGTTTGTTGCATTCGATCTTGAACCTATAACACTTTCTATATTACAGGTGCCAACAACAACTTACATATGAAAATGCAATATATGGTAAATTATAATATTTTCAATAGGGATACCTAATATGATATAAAATGACTGTGTTAAGTCATAAACTAATAAACAATGTATAGAAAATCAATGTTTAAAACAGGTTTTAACTTTTATTTAAAATCAAATCACATTTCCCTAGAGACTAAGAACAAGAAATTCTCTCAACGCTTCCTCATTACGGTAGTTATCTACGTGTATAATGAACTCAAAATTAACACGTTTGTAAGTTTGTACCTTTGTCGCCATTATCAAATATATAAAAATGATTGCCTTGGGAAAAACTGATTCAATAATGTAACATAAAAATAATTATCTTTTGAATTCCACAATATGTGACTGATATAATAGTCTGAAAATAGAAATAATGAAACTACGTAGCATTATTTTTATTTAACCCTTATAATTTCAGAAATTTGAAGTATCAAACGAATCAGGAAAATATTAATTTACATATGTATATATAATAGGGATGGGGAGAGTATTTCAAAACTAATCAGTTAATACATTATATTGGCTGTCATGAAAATCAAATATGAGTAATCGCTGTACGAAAAGTTATATTATATAATATAATTATTTGTATTTTAAAAATATTAAAATATTATAGGTACATTATAAAAATTAATCAGATTTTTACAACTTTGAGAAAGTTTACTCGAAATGGGTTTTATTAACTAGGTATTCTACGCTGTCAATTTTCACTCTTTATACCGTCATCCATGACAGGAAAACACTAACACTGCATGGTTATTATATAATATGACTTATTATAAGTTTAAATCATTTCAACCCAACTCTATCAAACTATATGTTTGAATATTTTTAGTTTGAAATAATATTTTAAGAACTGTTTCGTGTAATGCTAAATGATTAATGATCTTCTCACGTAAGAATATTATTACTGCATAAAAACATTGTTTCTTCAATACAACTAATAAACGAACAAACCGTAAAATGTATTTAAAATATTCTTTAATTTATGAATGTAAAAAATTAATAATTTTTCTAAACATTTGTCTATAATATAATAAAATAAAATATATTTACTTTTATAAAATGGATAGAAGTCCCTACTTATATCCCTTTAAATATGATTGTAATTTATGGATTAAAAATTGAGCTATATTATTTTAGTACTTATTTTTAGAATTATAAAAGAAGCTATTGCATATTTTATAGTAATAATATATTTTTTTTCTTTTAAGAAGGTGGAGACATGATGTTTGTTTTATTTCTGACCCAATCATTGTAAATATAGCCATAATAAGTAGAATAATATAATATGTAATATAGTATATTTTAATATATTTAATAAATAATAAGTATCATGCCTTCAACATAACTAAACTAGTGGTTTTAGATAATATTATTTAAGTGAATTGCAAAATATATAATTTTAAAATGCTCATTACTTCCTTTGAAATTAAAATATCACTGGAAACTATGTGGTGAAATAAATAATATTCTTACATTTGAGCTTGGTGATATTATGTAAATTCACTTTAATACTAAAGACAAGACCACATGATTTCAGGTAAAGTTTGACGCAAATTTGCTCTATTATTGCACGCCACAGAGATAAAACAATTAGCACGCTGCCTCTTAACGTTATTAGGAAAAAAAAGAAGTTCGAGCTGTTCCTTTTAGAAAGTTTCGAAAGTACACGGTTTGTATTCCAAAGAGGTGGTTTTTAAAATGTCACGGTTGTTTTTGAAATAATTATTAAAACCAACGAGTGACCGCAATATTGTATCGGTACCGTTAAAAATATTTTATAGAATACTTATGCCCCTCGCATAAAAAAAAAAAAAAGGAAAAGACAAAAAGTGCTACATTATTAAACTGTACGAGTTTGAAATAAAACTCAAAATTTTTTATTATTAATCCTTGATTCATTTTAAACCTGCCACAGTGTAATAAATATGGATTTTTAGCGTTATTATTTATTTTGTTTAAATCAGTGAGCATTACCTATACTTCTGTGAATAGCATAATATTGTACGGATAATTATTATGTAGTCCGAAATTCGAAAATCATTATTAAGTAGTTATAACATTTATTATTAACGGAATTTCATTCATTTATCATTGACTTATATCAAACTATTTCAAACGAGTGAATCATAATAACATCATAATGAACCTAACGTTTTGATAATGGATTTTAATAATTTATTTATATTATAATTATTTGTAATTTCTATGCATTACTAATGAAATAACCGCATTCCACCCAAAAATACTGCAAAATTCGCTTGTTGAACGCGTAATATTCACCATCCATTTTCCTCTCAAAAAATCTTGACCCTGAACGGGATTTCATCTTATAATATATTTCTAAGAAATGTTTTTAGAATTTAATAGTGATTCATAAAAAAAAACCATTCGTTGCATTCCTTCAAAATACATTATTATTTGTTCCGTGGAAATTTGTATAAAACATAATATTATTATTATGAAAATTACTTTTATTATTATTTTAATGTAATTTTAAATTTTTACTGAAATAAGCACTTGGTGTAGTCACACCACTCCTATTATATTATACGAATTTTAATTAATCTTAGCGCAAATAAAAGTATACCATGTCAAAGATTATTACATTTTTATTTTTTTTTTACACACTGACTTAATACAAAACCAATGCGGTAACAGCGAACACCATTTGTAATGGTTATAATTAAAACTCAACAGTTTGCTGTAAAATCGATTTCCCGGAGTCATTGTAAAGTGTCATTGCATTCCACCATTTAAAGTTGTTACGTTTTTTTTCCGAATCGGTGCAAAAGGATAAAATATACTTTTAAATAACATTGATTTGCATTTCGATACCTTTAATAATATATTACAACTATTGCAAACCGCATTACCTATGCCATTGTTATGTACCTATATCATTATATAATCATGTTTATAGTATTATCACCGTGGATAAAATTACAATCAATAAATAAAATCATTTATTGTTAACATTTTTATTTACAATCTTAGTACTTAAACTGATTTTGATTATTTTGTATACCTACATATTTTTTAATAGATAATATCTATCTGGTGTAAATGTAAATGGTAGCTTATTATTTTCCTTGTTTTCTGTTACTTTAGTTTCATGAGTCAATGAATTCAAATACAATATTATTATGATTTTTGAATGATTTTTTAATGTGGTTGAGAAATAGATTAATATTCTGATAATTCACTCGATTTTAATCTCAATAATTGATAATACTGATAGTAATAATACATACTAATTACTTTACGATAATTATAAGGACCACCATAAAAGTAAAATATTAAAGGTTAAATGTGAATTTCGAAAATATAATTTTTAATTTTCTATTAATAAATGTATTTTTTCTGGGTCGATGTGACTTTAATGTGAAGGTGTAAATACCACTTACTAATAGTTTAGTAAAACCATTTATAATCCAGTGATTTTCGTTTCTACTAAACCTTATGGATTAAATAGATACTTCGCCCCTATAATACAGCAGGTAATATTATAAAAGCGATGACTAAGTGCGACCATCAAAATAACTTTAAAGGCAACTTGGAAATCATATATTTTATGTAACATCTGTCTTTTGTTTCTGACTTTCAAAATATAATTTTGGTTTTTTCTCCTGGTATACCAGTTGTGAGATTGATACATTTCCTTAAAATTAAAAATTAAATTTCAATTCAAGAACTTTATACGCTTTCGTCACTTTTTATATATTATAATGAATAATAATGCTTATTGTCAAACATTTATTTGACTTTTCTTTGATACACCTGATAATTTATGCTCAATGGTTCCTATTTTAAATCTCTTAAAAAGTTTTTTTCGACGGCTACATATGGCTAACATAAACTACTATATTAGTGTAGAATCATTGAAAATTATGATAATGCATCATTGCATAAAGTTCAATATGTGAACATACTTTTAACGCTGTAAATATCTATCATAATAGATTATATTAATAATCATAATTGATAACAATTTTCAACTACAATGTGACTACAGTAAAGTGTATCTAAAATTTGTATATTATACAGTTTATTATTAATAAGCTTGGTAAATTTCCAGTTAATTTTATTTCCATTTTAATTTGATAAAATCACGAACATTTGCAAATTATTAATTGTTAAAAATGTGTTTCATTTTATAATACCTAGCTAAGACTTGCACGTTTTAAAATTTAATTCCAGGTTCTCATTTCGAAATAACAGCTTGAAAAAATTGGATATTTGAAAAAAATAATAATGATTTTACGTATTTTGTTGAAATTCAAAAATATTATTTGTAGGAACTTGAAATTTTTACAATCAATATATTATATATAATATATGAGCCAAATACCACTCACTCACTCACTTCCTCACTCCCTTATTTATCGCTACATTTCGAAAACTACAAAAGTAATGAAATTTGAAATAGTGATCCCCTAATAATCTAAATGTACAATAAGAGGATTTTCCGATATTGAGGTTATTTTTTTCGTAATTTTGAATGGTCATTGAATTCGAATTATATAACACATAATTTGTATTATATAATATTATATTACAGGTGACTATCACACTTTATGAGAAAAAGCGCTCGATACAGCGGAGCGACCACTCAGGTTTTTTTTTTTTTTAATAATTGAAATTGGTTTCGATTAGGTAATGAAACAAATACATGAAGTATTCATCGCATTCAAATTCTAAAGTATTCTAATTAATACGACACTGGTGTTATCGTTTATAACATTAAAGTGTTAATCCCAATGAATAAGCATATACCTATAACATTGTATAACAATGAAACATATTTGTGTTAATTAATATAATATTGGCTCAGTTTTTATTGTTTGATAAATTAGGTAAGAGTATAATAGTTAATATGTCATCAATTTTCACATTTTACTTTATTCGTTTCCTGCACCATAACCTGTCTCACTTATCATAACGTTTCTAATAAAATCAATAATATATTTAATTATTTAATGACGACGATGGGTCGATTTTTACAATAGTACGTATAAGTTGTTTCATGTACACGTATTGTACGTTACGTCGGTAAATCATGCAAAATATTATATAAAACTATAATAATATAAAAAGGATGTTAAAAAAAAGAAAAACGATTCACTACAATACCATAACTTTTCCTTATTATATGCATTGAATTGCCCACCAGTTGCATATATGTTTTCCATTCTTATACGAGAATGTATAATGTATTATGTATTATGAATTCAATGATAAATCATACTTACTTTACTAATTTATTATTACTTATATAATTAGTAGGTAAAGGAGTTTATTTTACTATATGTTTATAAGTAATGTGGTATAAAATATAATAGACAATCGAAATGACTTAAATATTATTAAAGTATTTTGTGTGAGATACATTTTTTTTTTTATGGATGTTTATAGAAACCAATTAACCAACAAAAATTTCTCACTTCAAAAAGTAGAAAAATTTGAAAACTTTACAATGAATAAAAATAATAATATACACTTTTGTTGAAAAAATAAAGTAACTACGATTTTAAGTTTTTGAATTACGAACTGAAAATGGTAGGTACCTAAACCGATTTTATCGAAAACTGGATTTACAAAAACATTTTTTGTTTTTCCCAATTATTATGAAAATAACTGTATACCAACTAGATTAATTTTCATACTTAAAAAGATTTTGGATTTGAAAATCTAATTAAAACTTTCACAGAGGGTGATGCTATACTATAATTTTTTTTCCAAAATAAGCACACACATCATTGTAAAATCAACACATATTCATCACTCCGCTCTGAATCTAAAGTTATACAATATTCGACATTATGAACCGTAACTAACAGAATACATATTTTTACTTTAAAATTTATATTTAGTATATCAATTAGTTGTAACAAAATAGTATAATATTTTTAAGAAAGTACGTAAGACAATACGTTATTACAGAAATAAAAAACGGAGGAATAATAGTCTTAATTTTATAACATTAATGCATTGATATATTATTCACATTTATAAGTAATTTTATTATATTATTGCGTTATAAAGGCAGACAAAAACCCAGATGACATTCATAAATAAATAATCTTAAACAACATATTGTTCAAAGTGACAAAGTGAATTGCCAATTAAACCAGTCAAATGAAAACTAAATAATAAATCAAAGGAATTATATTAGTCTAATATCTTTGCTTATTATATTTTAGATCGTTGACAATTTAAAAAAAATATACAAATGCATACTAATGCCTTTTTTCATTTGAATGAATATTAATTGTATAATGAATAAAAACATATTGTTCTTTTAATTAATTTGTATGCAAATATGTATCATATTTTGGACCAAAATTCAGATATAATATTCGATAAAAATAAGTTATAACTAAACAAGATTAGATTTTAAATATATTCGTGGTTAAAATATTATAGAATATTTTTTTATTTTGAATACCTGTAACTCTAAGGACATGCATAAAAAATGTTCAATCAAAATATCAACGAAACGTAACGACATTACGTTGCAATATAGATATAGTAGCTAAAAGTCTGAGTTGGAGTTAGGTATAGCTTCGACAATTTATCGTTATACTATTGTAAACACAATATTATATGAAATGGAACAGGATGTGATTTGAACTCCAGTGGGAAGATTACAATCTTCTTGATATTATATAGAACGAGTTAGATGATTTGGAAATCTGAAATTGATTTACACATCGTAAATAGCAGTATCAGACGCTTACACACAGCATCTAATTAATTTATTCAGGAAATAGGAAGACGTAGTAGGTATAAGCTACTACCAAAATTGTATCTGCTTAATTTATTTGATTCAAATGATCAGAAACAACTAACAACTAACTGTACTAACGTAAATTACTAAGTTTGTACTTTTTCATGGGGATGATCGATGCACGATATAAAGCCAACAAAACATGAGGATTACCTAGGGACTTTTTAAGTTTAAAAACAATGCGAAGTGAAGTAATGATGTTCACCAAATACACAATAAATTTAGATTATCTGCGAAAAATCCATACAACTTCAGAAATACAATTTTTACTATTATACAATTACCTATAGTAAAAGTCTTAACTGGAGCGTAAGCATGTGGAAAATATTGGAAATTTACATATAGAATTTATACATCCAGAAAAACTGTATGAAAAGTATCCAAATCGAAAAACAGAGCACACATTATACGTTTGTCAAACATACGCGTTTACCAAACATCACTCATAGTTGATTTATTCAAACGTGGTTATCAACTTATTAAACATTAATTTTTACTTTTTTTAACATTTAAATTTGACTAGATAGTTAATTTTCTGATAGGTGAATTAACCTAATGACTTAACTAAGAGTCCATTGTAATAACTTAAGATTTTTTAGTTGATCCAAAAAATAATTCATTAATTTAAAATCATGTTAATAGGTACATATTATTTTATGACTGTAGTTGATAATAAACAAATAAATTTACTAAAATTTTAAGTAAGTTTTTTTAAGATAATATTAACAAAATACTCAAATGGATAACTATAGATATAGCAACGAACGCAGAAATATGGTTCATAATAGGTATCATTATAAAAATTAATAAAATTAATATATTATGAGTCAACTTTTATAATCGGACGGGTATTTTAGACAATTATAAATTCGCTAATTTTTGTTGATGAAGTTCTAAAAATCTTAATTATGGTATTACAGTTATTTAGACTCCGTTCGGTATAATACGGTTTTTTTTACTTTTTAACAATAGAACGCGTAATACAGAGAAGGCGGTGAAACCATTATGATGGTAACGAGACATTTCAAAAGTAGCATTTGCCCAGTTTTCATCACACAAGTGATTTTAACAATTTTACAAAAAAAAAAAACTGGCGGATAATTATTAAGTCTGTGAACACGAAACTTTGGAAATGAAGTTGATGGCATATTATATATGATGATGATATTATATATTGTATATACTCAATCGTTTTACTAATATAATTACTGTAGAAGTTTAAACAATAAGTAGGTATATTATGCTTTATATATTTACGTTTTAAATTATTGTGAGGCAAGAGTATAGTGAGTTGATGTCTATGCAACAAAAGGTCTCAGCCTAATTGAACGATGTGCATAAAGTCGTGTACACGGAAGTCAATGTATTATATTTCCAAAAATTATCAAGAGTTACAGATAGAAAACGGATGTAGTTATAAATAAACATGTAATTAGCTAGTCGCCGTTAGGTTGGCATGAGTAAGTTAATAATATCAGTTATTTCGTTTAAGCCGCGTGACAGGTTTTAAACATTAATTTTAACTGACATATATGTAGAAACAGGCAGCGTACAAAATAAGGTAGGTAGGCAAATCATTAATATTATTAATTTATTAAATTAATGCAGACACTACAAAAACGTTGGACTAATCAAATAGAGTGCAAACTGTATTATTACCTACTATGTGAGAGACGTGATTGCATTGTACAAAACATAATTCGTGATGCAGTTTTATCTCACTTGTATTTTATAACAAGCACACGTGCCTAAATCGTGATCCCCATACGTTGTATCCCCCTCCCCCTCCTATCGTGTGGATATCACTTGCCGATGTCGAATTTTTGTTTTTGAAAAAAATATCAACACAAGACGATAAGTCGTTAACGACGTCAAACCAAATTACCTGTTTAAAGTGACGCGGTGCGTACACGACGAGTGCAGTGCGATATATTATCGTCACGCGCACACGTGCCCTGTATAATAGTATGGAGGTAAAAAAAAAATTCGCACGAAAACCGTAAAAGTCGCGACGGTAAATCAAAACGACGGCCCCGCGGTCTATAACTATAATGTTACGGGTTGGTCGCTTGACGGTCTCGTGTGCGAATAAAACGTTATTATAATATTATGCACACAACGGCTCAGACTTGTAACGCCGGCGACGGCATGGCGAAACGCGAGACGTTCGCAACCGACCACCGAAAGCACACTACTGAAATGTGAGCGCACGTCAAACCCATACGTTTACGACTAACCCCCCCCCCCCCTCGACACCCGTAACGGCACAGTACCACCGTCAACCCTCCCCCCCGCCACCACCACAACTAGACTCGGCAGTCCGGAGGTGTCCCGCGACAAGCGTACGGAGTCGGGGGACGAACGGCGACGACAGTACAGTGTAGCCAGTGTGGTCCGTCGTCAAAATCTTATATCGTACATGCCATATTTTTATCGTACGACCGCGTAACTTCGCGTTCAGTACCTATACCTATTTACGCACTGGTCTGCGTTTATCTAACGTTTTTTTCGGCCACACTATGCGTGGGTATGACAAAACACTGCAGGATTTTACACGTACGAAATCCACTCACCGACCACCGCGGATCTCATGGTAAGTTCGTATGCGTTTTGACGGGGTAGGTACCTATATAATAACGACAAAACGTTTTCTTCGCACTAAATAAATTGCTAAATCTGAAATGTACTGAAAAAAATGTATACAATTAAAATACGCGTGTGTTACAATAATATTAGAATAAAAAAACCAACACGAAGCAATTCAAAATTTTTTTGAACGTGCACAATCATTGTTGACCTACTAAGAACTACGCGTCAAGTGTTAAACATTTTAAAATAATAAACAGATCACAACACTGTAATAATTGCTTTCATTATTTTATTTTTAAATAAACTATATGGTCATGAATTCTACATTTCATCTCCGGAACAAAACTGTCGTGTTAACTTTGTCAACGGCGCATTTTATGTTGATTGTAATCATGTTTTCAAACTTTTAATTGTTATTATTTTATATGTCGCCTTGTAAAATACCTACCTGGGTAATTTATTTATTATGCATTTCAGTTTATAAATTTTTTTTCTGAAAAATAAAATTCTGATCAAATTTGCAGTTATGCAATAATATATTGTTCATATTATTACGATTCCAAAATTAAATTTTATATTAAGCAATTTTAATTATACACACGCACATGCACACACGTCACTTGTGCATTATAAGTGTGTACGTGGACGAATGAAATCGTCCGAATTTATGTGGTAAAATAAAATAATTGCGAACGCACCAAATATGGTGCCCCCAAGTTGTTTGTCCGAGGGTTCGTGAGGGTGAAAAGACGCATGCGGGGATACGGTTGACATATTTTGTTTTAAGCTTTTCAACGACCGTTGGATACGGACGTATATTTTAGAGTATAAACTTTTTATATTCAAATGACCGATGACCGCTTTTTGCGAACAAAAAAAAATTTACCACTGCAAAATATTATCTCCGTTATTCGAAAATGTCAAAATCTAGTTGTACATAATATTATGTGTAGTTTAAAATTGAATTAAGCAATCATTTTTAGATATAACAATATAAATCTCCACTGTAAATAGTATGTCCAAATCAATGATTTTAATAATTAAAAATGCTAACCATTTATTAATTAATGAACATATTATGCGAATTCATTATGATAAAGCAATAAAGAATATTTTAGTATTTTGTTTAAAAATATTATTTAAAGCAATTATTAACCATTCACCACAAGTAATTTACAACTGTCATAATTTTAAACTAATATTGTACATAAAATATTATGTATTCGGTTATACTATAATAGGTACCTAATATGAAAAATATATTTTTTTTAATAGATAACAAAAACTACTGATACTAAATTACAATATTATTATCTATAATAAATACACGATATATTTTATTTTATTTTAATAAATATCTAACTGACATTTTATATTCAAAAGTTATTGATTCAATGTTTATTTCAAGGTGTGTTTTGACGCATTTTGCATAGTTTAACTGAAAATGAGTATATATAGGTACCTACCTAAATATCTTTTAGGTTCAAATTATAATATAACATTCACATTGTGCATAAAATCATTTAACTTTAATGAATATTTCTGGTGAACAATGCTAACTTAATATTAGTTAATCGGTGAAATGTTAAACACTGATAATAACTAATTAATTTAACAACTCATAAAATATACATTTAATGAATAGTTAAAAAATATAAATGAAAAATGTAGGTACAACATAGTACTATACTAACGACTTATATATAATACAAATATAAATACGTACCTACCTATCATAATATAATTTTGGGGTTGATAGAGTGTATTAAATTGAAAAAATTTAACTGCATGACAACTTAGATTTTTGTAAAAAAATTCTAATTTATGTGAAATTTTACCAGGATTTCACTAAAAATAATAAAAAAAATCTACTATTAATATTTGCAAACATGTTAACAAACATATTGTTGAGGTCAAATATGACCTTCCATGCATTCGTAGGTACATATTTTACACAAAAAAATTCCATATAAAATATCAATTTTAATTTTTGAAAAACGTAATTATATTTTACTTAAACTTGATCATACAAAAAAAAATGTAAAACTTTCTTGACTATAAGTATATAACATATATATATAAACATATTTCCGTATAAATAACAATATATAAAAACAATAAAACAAAAAAAAATTACCTTTCTTCATAAATAATAATAAATAAGTACATAATTATGTTGTATGAAACATTTTAAAACACGTTTTTTCTTTTCCATAGCATAAATATACTTCGCATTTTTCACACTGAGTAAACGTTTTGTCAATACATCCCGGTTTTTTACATTGCCGTCTTTCTGTACTCCAATGAGGCCAGTGATTTAGTCCATCCAGTCTTATTTCAACGTTTGGTATATGAGCTGTTGGTTTTTTTTTTTTTTTTTTTTAATTAATTGATTTTCTAAAGAAGAACGTCTTCCTCTTGTAGGTTTTTTATATTGATGACAAAGACTAACTGAAACTTCTTCTTTAAATTTTGCCAAAGTTAGTTTATGTCCAGGTAGTTTTTTATAAATTAACCAAGAGTTTACCAGTGTCATATCAAGTAAATGGTAGAAGCATTTCATATACCATTTTTTAGTTCTTATACTTATTCGGTAACGACCAATCATCGAGTCCATCATATCAACGCCACCCATATGCTTATTATAAATATTTATACACTGTGGTCTTGTAACTTCAATATTAGTTCTGGTTTTTCGATCATGTCTTTTAACTTTATCAGTTGGAACTTCACCTACATATTATGTTGATGCAACTTTTACGACTTTATTGTCTCTCCATCCGACTGCTGTTATAGGCACATTTTCGTATACAGTGATAAATTCTTCAGACGTACCTCGTGGTTTTAGATTCTGAGCGGAGCGATGAATGTATTGATTTTACAATGATGTGTGTTTTTTTTTTTATTTTTTTATTTTTTTTTTGTGTCTGTCATCACGTTTTAGGACAGTAAAAATGATTCGATTTTCTTCAATAGTACCTTTTCTGATAGGAAAGTGAATCTAGTTGGTACTTTGGGGGGTCAAAAGTTAAAATTTCCCAGTAGTTTTCATGAGCGCCTGGAAAAACAAATGAAAAATTATGGGAAAAACGGGAATTTTTACGGAAAACCAATTTTCGACAAAATCGATTTTGGTTTTTGGTATAACTCTAAAAGAAATGACCGTATTTACATGAATTTTTGACTGAATGTTTATATAAGATTAGATATTCACTCGATTTCTCATGTAGCGATTTTCTTATTTTGTTGCAATTCAAAAACGAATAACTGTAGATGCATGAAAATTTCACTGAATGTTTATATAAGCATTTTCTATACACCATCTAATTTTGAATATATTTTGAATCTTTTGAGCTGTTTACGGACATTTTCAGTTTTCAATTTTTTTAGTTTTTTTTTCAATAAATATCAATAAAGTTTTATCTGTTGGGCCAAAAAGTGTAAAAATTTAATACAAGGCTCCTGATATTATATTAATACAATATCAGTTGAAAAATATTAAAAATACATAGGCACACATTTTTTTAATAAGCATTTAAAGTTCGAACTTTGACAAAATTCATCAAAATCTCGAAAATTATAAATTATTGTAATTAAACAATTATAAAATGGTCAGTTTTTATAACTAAGGATTGAAAATTTAAAATAAAAATTCTAATAAATAGTACATACTGTAAACAAAAAATCTAAAAAATATATAAACACAGTTATTTTTTACAGACATTTTAAGTTTAAATTTGGACGAAATTACATATTAAAATCAATTTTAACGAGTAAAAGTATATATTATAATATTTTTCTAGTATCACTGAAAATTTAAGGTTAATAATTAAATAATATGAATAATATTAATTCAACTTAGCAGTCTGTAAAATAACAATATCAATATAATTTAAAATATCCTAGACTGACATACCGTCTCCGCTCAGAATCGTTTTTCGTATACAATGATATTATATCATTGAATTCAAATTTAATACCATCCATTATAGTACAGTGATCTACTTGTAGCCTACTGTACAGTGGAGCGACATCCACTTGACCCCCTTTTTTTTTAGATTTATCATCTATCGGAACTCCAAAAAATCGATTTGCACGAAAAGTTACTACTGTGTGTATTTTACGGTTTTCTAAAAATGCCATTACTGGAATAGATGTGTAATAGTTATCAAAGTATAGTTTGTGATGCATATTTATTGGAATAGATCTTGTCAACCGGACAACGACATTTCCCGTGGATCCAAAATCTGGTTCAGAATAAAATAATCTTTCAAACGAATAATTTTCGTTGCCAGTATAAAACTCAAAATCATATGCATATCCATATGACCCACAAAGAACAAATAATTTATACCCCCATTTATGGGGCTTCATAGGTAAATATTGTTTCATATATGATCTAACTTTTGTAGGGCATATTTGTTCATCTAAAGAAATACACTCTTCCATTGGAATACTGATATATTTTTGTTTAAGAGCAGAAATAATTGGTCTTAGCTTAAATAATCTGTCACGATTGGGGTCATCTCGTGGTAAGTCAAATTCATTATCATTGAAGTGTATATATCTCTTTATATTTTCAAATACATTCACACTCATGCAATTTCTAATAATATGATTATAGGTGTTTCCTGACCAGTAGCTTCTTAAATTTGGCATATGAACTATTGACATCATAATAACTATACCCAAGTACTGTTCAATATCAGTTTTATAAATATTGATTTCTTTCATAGGATTTTGCTGTGCATGAAAAATTCTAGTTTGTTCTAAAATATGTTCTACTAATTTGTCGTCAAAAAAATAACGAAAAAAATCAATCGGCGAAGTTAAATTTGAAATTTCTTTTGATAAACAATCAGATCCAATAAATTTTATGTGTTCAGAATTCGTCACAAAATTACCACGTTTCCAAACTATATTCGGTTTTTCTTTTGGTTTAGAAATATTTTTTTTAGAGCGAGAACTACGTGTTTGAAATGTATTATTTCTAGTTTTTTTTTTTGAGGCTTGTTTAGCCACAGAAATATTAGAATTATTAGCATCAGATGTTGACTTTTTAGACATAGAAATATAAATATTAGAATTATTTGTATCTGATGTTGATGGTAAATAATTATCTACTGTTACCTCAGAATTATTTTCAAAACTGTACTGGCTAAAAAGTTCATTTGTGAAATTGTCAGCTATTTCTAAAGGTGGCGGACTATTCTCGCGGTAATAAGTTGGCAAAGTGAAAACTTCATTTGAATCATCAGGTTGACTGTTTGGAATCAAATTGTCAGCAGGCCCCGGTTCATCATCGTACTAAAATACATTATTAGTTAGATACAATATACTTTATACATAAATCAAAAAATGTCCTTACGTGATCAATCAAAGATTACATCGCTAAATTCATCTTCACTTATATCAGGAATATTATAAATAAGATTTTCAATATCTTGTTCTGTCAATTTGTTCATTTTTTTAAATTAAAAATATTTAAATAACTATAATACAATTGTTTACGTAGAGTCATAAATAATCGCACGTTGGATGGCAACGGTACGGACGGATATGACACGAGTCACGACAAAATGCAGTATGGGATATGCAATACAATACAATATGTATAATACAAGCTGCATGGAAGGTCATTTATGACCTCTTTAATCTAATAAGTGTAAACAAAAACGTATTAGCTTAAAAATTTAACGAATACTATTTATAGATTAAGAAGTGGTCCCTAAACAGTAAAATTATTTTTGTTGAACAATACAATCACACAAATGTTGCCAACATCATTTCAAAGTCACCTAGTCACAGCAACATGTGTTATCATTAAAATTATTTATCAATTATGATTATTTTTAATTATATAATCTCCTTGACTTTAAAATCTTGTTGAAAAACAAATATTTATACATTTGATAATGCATCACTACCATGATGAAGTACAAATATTAATCGATTGTTGAGATAACGACCGATAAAGTGATCAGGTCACTGGTGACCTTATATGCAGTGAAGGGTTAATGGGAATTACACGGCCTTGTAAAATTGTCAGATTTTAATAACTATTTTTTTAGCTGAAGGAAAAATTCTTCCTATAGATCACATTGAACTCCGATTTTAAATTTTATTTCAGATAATGGCGACAATTGTATCGTATAATTTATAAAAGAAACGCTTAAAGTTATATTATTTTTGAAGGCATATTATAAAGTTTGAGTTTAAAATATTGAAAAACGGAGGTCGATGCGGCCTGTACAATATTACCCTCTATAAAGGGTTTTTTTTCTGTACAAATTTACATTGCCGCCGGGTGGCTTAAGATAAACTATTTACCGGTCTTTCATCATAACTCGTATTTTATTTATTTCTTAAATTCTAATATTATTGATACGTGAGTAGAATAATATATTATGTAAAAAAAATATCATATACAAGATACTTCACATAAATAAAAACTAATAAAATACAATATTGCATGGTTTACATTTTTAACTCACGTTACAAACAAAAAACAATACTGTAATTTTGAGTGGAATTCCAGCCAGTCTAACGTAAAAATTTCAAAATATAATAATATATTGGGTATTTAATACAAATAATAACATTATATGCTACATATTATGTTCAATACAAGTGCGGTAAAGAATGTAATTAAAAAATGTAATTACCTTGTTCAAGTGTGACCCAGGGCTGATGCCTGATACAAAATTATTATGCTCGTAAGTGAACAAAATTTGCAAAATAATAACAAATATATATTCCAATCTAATTGGTAAAACTATTTGCATAACTATTAATACACGGTACAGATAACAATAACTATAAATATTTACTTATGTAATTATTGTATCTACTAAAATATAACTAAACGTGTTTAGTCTTAAATTCCAATCGATGTGGTGCGTGGTTTACAATAATAATGTACGTTTTTATCTAATTTTTTAGTTTATTTTAATCACATTAATTATGCCTGTTAAAATATTTGTTGTGAGTGTTAAGCTTGAAAATGCAGTGCAATATTAGTTCCTAAAAAGGTTTTCTTACAATAAATAAAAAGTATTGAAAATTTAAATTTAAATTTTGTCAAATGTGATATACTAAAGTCAAAAATAACAATTTATGTTATTTCGTTGTGATTCAAAAATTATTATTTTTCTTAGAGATTTCAAAATTTTTGCGACTACGTTTTATTTTTGTTTACTATAGGTACAAAATCACATAAAAAAAATATTTAGTTTAATTTCAAGTCATAATATTGCATACCTACAATATACCTACCATGAACCTATAACGGCGTTCTACTTAACTCGGTATTGACTCTTAAGTTAATAAAAACTAGTTATATTATTATATCTAATGTATAAAAATCTCCTGTCTGTACGGTTTGGGGTCTCCTCCTACGAAACGACATTTGACATTTGCATTGTATATTTGGTAGATATGAGAATAGGTCGTAAAGTATTTTTCACCCTCCTATTTCCAACCCTGGGAGATTTTCAAACGGAGATTTTGATATTTACGGTGGATATTTTTGCTTATAAATTGTTGTTCAAATGAGAAATAATTAGTAAAAATTAGTATTTATTATTTGATTGTCATTGGTTAATCGCGTGGGAATTGCAAATCAAAGGTTCACACATTGCCTACTTGATATATTGTCACAAATTGTCCGCGATCCACGTGGTCGGATTGCATGACAGGTAGGCTGAGTGGCACCCAAAAGGAAATTAAACAATCACAATATTTTAAGGGAAACAAAGTGCGCAGGACAAGCTTGTATGATACAATAATATTATAATTATGTATTATTGTAATATAATATAGGTACGTGATTTTTTTTTGGAAAAAAATAGTTTAACCTACTTTGTGTGAATGGCATAAAATATATAAACAGTATTATAAAAAAATTTAAAATTCTTTGGATAAATTTTTATTTTAAAATCAAATATTTTTATCAAAATACGATATCATTGTCCTTATTTCAATAAATGATCAATATTATTTTCTTCTATTTACGTGTATAATTATCAGTATGTTATAGTTTTATAATTTACATCGTCTCATAAAATAAATGTGAAAGGGAAACACTATTGAAAACTGCAAATTAACGGCTGGCTAACGGGATAAAGAATATGTGTACATGACATATTTATATGTGTGCATTTTTATATGTGTGCATATTAGATATAAAATATCGTTATTGTAAAACGCATGTAGTGTGCCATGGGGTTTCTGCATGCAACAAACAAGTGCTGAATGCATACACAGAACGCCGTAATTGTTCTTGAATATTATTTAAGGTAAAAACATCTACATATAGTACATATTGTAGAATATTGTACATCAGTACATTGTAAGAATCACTGATTTCAACCTTTGTAGTGTTGAAAATGCTTAGATTTACTAATTTGAGTGTGGTTAATGGTAACAAATCGTATTTTGTTGGTCCACTGAGGAGGGGCCAAAATTAAGAATTCTCAGAACTATACTGTTCAAATAATTTGAAAAACGTGAATGTTGCAAAATCGTGCAACATAAAAAGAAAAGTTTCATCTACATCCACGAACAATCAATCTAGCCGGTCACATTGCATATGCAAAATAACATATGAAAATGCATCAAATCGAACAACACTAAATGTTGTTGACTTAGCAGTAAGCAGGGTAAGTGAATACATTTTTTGATTCTGAGCGAAGCGAAAAAATTAACGATTTTAATTATGTGTTTTTTTTAGTTCTGAACGTAATCGAGGAAACACTGATGTTGACAAAAAAACATTTTCCGACGCGTTGAAATTATTATATCTTTATTTCATCTACACCAAGTCATAATCGCTTTTGCAGGTGGTATTCATAAAACACACGTCCCTCGCCGAAATTCAGCCATAACATTAGTGCTCAAAAGTTCATTGGGCTTCAGATGTGCCACTGCACTGATCGCTGCAATTACTCTCAATTATCGAAATATCGCGATTAGTATGGTTTAAAGCTTACAATTTGTCTGATAAATCGATTATAATATCTGAGTGTCTGGCGTAGAAAAAAAAAATTGAAAAACCAGTGACATCGTGAAGTTTAAGAATGTCAGAAACAAAAATTGTAAATACCTACTGTGAAATATAAGCATTATATTACATAAACATTTAATAGTTTTTTTAGTAAACTCGGTGGACTTTTTAATCTATTACGTATCAGTTAGTCTAAAGATGGTTAAAGGAATTTTGAAAATTAATTTTTTTAGTGAAAATAGATATTATTTATTTACAAATCATAATTTTGACTCTTACTATGAATTTAACAAAAATCATAACTAACACATTTATTCAAATTAGATGTAAATACAATATTTTCTTTGATACAAACGTCATTCTTTTTAAAAGAGAACCACCCTTTTTGTCTTTAATATATTGAGCACATGATTTTTTGAAGCTATTTGATCAATTATATTGAAATTCAAACTAAACCTTTAAATCGAAAAACAGAGCATACATTTTACGTTTGTCAAACATATTATGCATATTACAAACAATAACTCATTATATTGGTGTATCCAAACGTGATTAACATTAATACTTACTTTTTTTAAACATTTAAACTTATTTACCTATTTATTGTTTTAAGAATGTAGTTATAAATATTAATTTTTGTTTATTCACGCTGAATGGGTTCAAATAAAAATAAACAAATAAATTTACTTTAAAATTGTGTTTTATTAGCTGTGTTAGTTAAATAAAAATTGTAAGTGAGTTTTCTAAGTTATAGGTAAACGTTATAATGTTTCATATTTTACATATTATTCAAAAAGAATACAGAGATTTAGGTAAAAATGATTAAAACAAAAAGCGCAATTTGTTGTTATCTTAAATATTATGTGGTAATATAATTTTATCGATGTAAGTCTAATAATATAAATATACTTAAAACCATATAAATAAGTGTAAAAAAAAGTAAAAAAATGTAAAAAAATGTAAAAAAATTATAATTATTTAGATGTGTATCTAGATAGTTGATATTTTTTAGGGGCAATGAAATGTGCAGGATAAGCTTCATTATGATAAATTAGAAGAAATATGGCATATACATTTTGTACAAAAATATTTATCAAAAATACAAATCTTTGGCCTGGACAACGTCTGATCCGGCTCACACCATTTTACGTTAAGTCTGTATTGATTAATAAGTAAATAACTATACCAATTATATAGGCAATATAAATAATTTATAATGCTAGCTCATCCTGTGCACTTTGTTGAACGTAAAAAATTACAACTTTTAAAAAACTATGAATGTTCAACTTCTTTTGGGTGTAACTCTCTGCGGTAAGTCCAACTCAGCCAATCCGACACAGGTAATCCGACGATGGTGGAACGCGTACAATTTGTGACAACATATCACGGTAATATTAGGGAACCTTTGGTTTGATGCATGCCAGATTTACTAACAGCAACCAAATAATAAATAATATTTTCTACTAATTATTTCTCCAATATAGCAACAATTTATAAACAAACATTTCAAAATCCATGTTTGAGCACCTCCTCGGGTTAGACCTAGCAGAATGAAAAATACTTTACTACCAAATATACAAAAAAAAATGTCATTAATATCGGTCGAGCCGTTTCGGAGAAGTACGACCACCAACGACTAGGCTACGTCTAAGACGCGTAGTAGGTCAATTGTGCACACACAACGCGTTAGTCATCATTTTTATTAAGTTCATGAATATTTAATGAGAGTAGTTGGGATGTATTGCCTACATGGGTGGCTAAAATGCACATTAATAAGGACTTTCATTTGAGGTGACTGTCCTCCTAGACACTCAAACTAGGTTTTTAATTTTATACTTTTTACATTTAAAAAAACACCGGATACATGCCAAATAGCATTGAATCTACAGTAAAGTCTAAAAATCTAGAAATTGTTCGATAGCTATAAAAATTGCAAACGTTTGTAAAAACCTATGAACAGAACTGATTAATTTCAATACCGGAAAAAATTATAACATTCACGGTTTTTTTTTTTGTCTGCTGGCTGAAAAAAAATAGTTTTCTTTTGTTCCGAAAATCTGTTAAAATAATATGAAATATTATGAAGCTATACATAGCAACCCAAAACTGTTTATTCTTGGTTTACAAGTATAAATATTTCATTTGATATCTACAAGCTTATAAAATATACGAAGATAATTAACTAATCTTTATATAAAATATGGCACTTATAGATAAAATGGAGAAAAGTCAACCTATTAAAGTTTACTGCCGACTGAAGCCATCTCTTACTGCGAATGAGAGATTTATAAAAGTACGTTAATATTGTAATATGTTTTTGTATAGTATATCGTAATTTTTATTTTATAGTACGAAATCAAAAAAAGAAACGAACAGGAAATTCTATGTTTTAAATTCAAAAAACAAGAAAAATTCCAGTTAGTATTTTATCTTACATATTATTACATTGCGGGAGTTTTCAGTCCGCGTCTGACCTGTCTTTATTTGAAGCCCACATTCACATTTCACGCATAACATGTACTTTTTTTTACACAATTTTTGATAATGTGATATAATATACTTTTATTCCGAATGTGGTCCGCGATATTTATTACAAATTAGCTGATCACATGCACTTCGTTTACCGTTAAAAATGCCAACTCTATATGATTCAAACTTTGTTCAATTCGTTATTTGTTATGTTTGGTTCAATGGTGTTCAAAACTGTACACTGATCATCTTGCATCTCAAAACACTTGTGAAAGTGTCTCATATTTTAAAATGCTTTACACTAACTACGAAGAAACCATGAAAATTGAAAGCATCGTACCATCGTTGAATAAAACGTTCCATGCAATTTAAGACTATGACAAGTTTTAAATCCTTATACCGTTTTCACTTTTATATTCATAACACCAGAGAACCAACCAGGATTCAGGAAACGGACGCTTAACCATAAAAACATTTTCATTCATAATAAATTACCAAATTTTCATGCTGACAATAGTTTATTAGCACCTCCAAAATATAATAATCTCTTATAAATATAGGCATGTTATTGCGCTAGTATATTTAATAATGGTTAATTAAAAACCACTGGGTATCTCCTTATTTTTTTAAAACCAGAAAAGAGCAAATTTCAACATTGCATCTCAACAAATCGATTCAACAGTTATAATTATAATGGTGCATAGTGCCGGCTTCTTAAAATGGTTGAAAACTCTCTAGTGTACAACGTATAAAACATACTAAATATTTTATTAATTATTGTTTTATTAGATTTAAAAATGTCTTCGATGAACGTACATCACAGGCCACAATATTTGAAATTGTAGCTGTTCCCATACTTGACAAGTAAATATTATTTCTCATTATTATTATATTGTAGACGCTAGACATAGGCAAATAGGTGGAAATAAGGGAGTGGGGTGTTTAGGGGACTTAGAAGTTTCAAGTATGGGTCTTAGCCCCACCCTTGCAATTATAAAGGGCCTACATTTCTAATAGGCTTCAGAATTGTAAAATTAATTTTTAATACCTAGGAACGATAATACAATTTAACAGATTAAACACCAATGAAAAAAAAATAGTTTGGAATATAGTACCACATAGGGTATATAGGGACGCTACGGCACCCAACATTCTAAATAGAAACTTTTACTTTATAATATAAAAAGGGTTAGATTAATGTACTGAAATCAAATTTAGATACACATACTTTACTCGTAAATTTAGTTAATATCCTTAATTGATATCTGATACAAACATGTTATTTCAGATTTTTATCTGGTATGAACGGAACAATTTTCACTTACGGACAGGTGATCATTATTAGGTTTTTTTTTTTAATAATTATTTATCGACATAAATAAATTATATCTTATTTGATTCAATAGACTGGTAGTGGTAAAACCCATACTATAAATGGATCGACAGAAGACCCAGGGATAATTCCTAGAACATTTGAATACATCTTCAACCGAAACTCTGACAATAAATCTACAGAAGGTAATTAGTTAAATATTGTATTTAAATACTTTTTTAATTTATAATAATTTTCAAAAAAAAAAAATATTTAGAACTTGAATTATCTATGTCGTATATGGAAATATATAACGATGAGGTATACGACTTACTAAGTGAAAAAATGAATAAATCAACGGTTAACAATAAAAATTCGGGATTTGCGTAAGTTTGTCAATTAATAAATATTATAAAAAAAATATCATTTCAAATAATAATAAGTTAATAAGAAAATTTTTCATATAACTAATTTCATATAATATAGTGAGACGGTGAAATACGTAGTGAAAAGTCATGGAGAAATCGATTTTAAAAATTTAAATGTT
>JANEHU010000847.1:0-43966 GCA_027563435.1 Nasonovia ribisnigri | reverse complement strand
GCCGTAAAAAACACACATTGCCGTCAATCTTAATTAAACTTTATGTTGTATATTATTTTTATACGAAGCTCGGTTAGGTTTATTTTAATGGAAACGGTCTGGTCGTGCTATATCTGAAAACTCTCATTCTTATTCCCCTCAGTCGAAATTGAATGGATACTATTTTTAATCATTTTCTCCTTTTTTTTGTCGTTAAGACACGCATACATATTATAAATAATATATCATGTCGAGTAGATCTTATTTAGAATAATTTCAGAGTCTGAACTTTAAAAATCGGGTTTTTCATCAGTGCGTTCTATTTAATTTAAACAATTTATTAGAGCTGATGTCTTTACCATTAGATGACTTGCAAGACATATTTGATAACTTAAAGGACACCTTGGCTGAAACTTGAAAGCGTTATTGACTTTCCTACTTACATTGAATCAACAAAATATATTAGTGAACGAACAGCGGGTGGTATATTTATTATATAGATGACAAGCTGACCCTCCAAGACAAAGAATCAACAATGTGGTAGAAGGTTTCATTCGAAACAGGGAAAAGTCCTACATTAATACATCATTCTAGTCTTTGGAAGTTTCTAGAAAATATAAAACATATTCTAGAAAAATACTATCATTCAAATAAGGGTGACCCCTTACATACACGTAAAAAAGATCAAACCACCAGTTTCCAAAAATATTACTTACTGCTAACCAGGAAGTTGGAAAATACGAGTTGAAAATACAGTAAGTAATTATTCTCATCACAGAGAACAGAACGAAATCACTGTATATTACCTTAGAGCAGAAGTCACCAAATTGCGGCCCGCAAACAAGTAAAAAAAATAAAAGTAAAAATCGTTAATAATATGTATATACGTTCTACCATCTGTTGTAATTTATCATTTTTGTTTATTGGTTTTTACCGACGTCTGCGATTTTGATGGCTTGCGAACAATTCCAAGACTTCTGTAATGTGGTTTTCCAAAAATATTGATTGGTGACCCCTGTCTTGGAGCATTGGTTTACCACTTAAATATAAACGCACTACACAGTGACCCAAATGCTGATGTAATAAACTAAATTTACAATAAATGTGTGGTACTTATTCGTATTAGGTTAAGTTACCTATACTTATTGGTTTAAAAATAATATATAAAATTATACAATAAAAATAATGAACACAATTATATGTAGGACAGTAATGTAATGTATTGGACATAACTGATGATTGGACTAAACAAAAATTGGACCTCATATTATGTATGTAGGACCAATATTCTTGTAACGACGCGCGTTTCGTGTTTGAAATCATTTTCGACAGGTTTCTAATTTTGAAACAATACGGTGTATAGACCATAGGGTGTGGAGACGATGTCGGTAAAAAGGAGCGCGTACTGTATATTATTATTTGTATATTATTATTTTTCATATCACTTATTCGTATTATTTTTGTGAGCGAATACCGTTAAAAAAAAAATAACCACCGCACCGGACGCGCAGAGTTCTCGACGCGCGGAATACAAATAAGGAGCCCGCATTTTGTTCACAACAAATTATTACACTAAAAAATTACACATTATAATAATATTATTATTGTCTTTGTTGTTATTCGGTTATTGTTCGGGATTTTTTTGTTCTTTTCGGTTCTACTTACAAATAATTCCGCCAAAATGACTACACCTATATACAATATATATATATATAGGATCCAGAAATACGCGCATCATTCGCACTTCAAACACGTACCATAATGGTACTGTGCGGTCTTATTACCTAAACATTATATGGTGGCCATGGTTTAATATAAAATATATTATTATTAGTTACGATACACGCCGGATGCGGAGACTTCGTCGTATTTTCCTGCTCACGTGTGATCCAAAACGATCGCACCGGTGCGGTTTACACTGGACGAGTATATACTTACCAATAATATACACACCGATTGAAAATATGTTCTATATATGTATACGAATACAAGGTTTATAATAGATATCAGAACATGTTTAGACATGCATAACCAGATGTGTCGGACATCGGTGAAGAGTGTTGTTTAAGATATCAAATTATATTATGTACTAGACGAAAAATACGCACTCATGTTTTCAAATTCTTAAAACGCAATCTTATAGGTATACTATTGTACTAATATATTATAATGGTTACCTATTACGATATAGTTTAAAAAAAATTGAAACGTTCCGAGAGGTTTCAAGAGCACAAGACGTAAAAATATATTGAACGAGTAAACCTTTGGTAAAGAGCTCTCTTAGTCTTTTTTTTCATCAATATTTTTAACGATCTTAAAAATATATACTATTTTTATACACTCTCATACATTTTACAATCACTTTGTGAGTTTAACTTATTATATTATATCGATCGAATTTTATATTTATAATGTTGTAACTAAATTATTATCATATAGGTAATGAAACAAAAAAAATCAAGTATATTCAATTTTTATGTATTTATTTTAGTTAAATATCATGTGAGTTCAGAGAATTATTTAATTATTTAGGAGGGAGGCTATGCGTAATTTTTGAGAGGGCATAGCTTATACTCCACTACTTCAGTCTCCTGGGTTGACCTTATATCCATAATCTATATCCGTTGTTCATTATTATATTAATTATCTGGAGATTTTAGTTAAAACTTATAACTTATAAGGTAGGTATAACATTAATATTAATGCACAGAATCTGGCTATAATTGAATAAATACATTTTCCGTTTTAAATGCTAAAAACGAAATAATGGCATAAGACTATAAATAATAATACCTTGAACCATAGTAATGAGATTTATTTATTTATATTAAAGAATTTGAGAAGAAACGCTAGTTTTGTTTTAAACAGATCATCGGGAAATGTCCCGCACATAACGTCGGAATGGAGTGGCGCCTAACTTGAATGGCGCCAAATAACGAGACATACTGAACCAAGGACAACAAGAGGACTATCGGCGGGCCGTCGGACTGGGATGCCATAGGGCTGATCCCGAGAGGACGTGGTCGGTCTTCGCCGTGATCGGGCCGCGTTCTCCTTGAGTCGCGACGGCGGCTTAGGATGGCGGTGTACTACAACATATGCGGCTGAACACGAATCAGACGGCGGAGCAGGAGGATGCGAGCTGGACGGCGGAGATAGATATAAAATATGGCATGCAGCGGCCGAAGACATGGGGAAAGGATCAGGATCAGCAGGACGAGTTTGAGCCGCTGTCGCCGAAGGACCACTGAAAAAATTATAATATAGAATGGAAATGCTGTCCGCATCCGGGAAACCGGCCGGTGAGAAACGACGGTGTTCGTTCTGCTGTGGTCTGGGGGGGGGGGGTGGCAAGAGGTCGGGCGAACTGGACGAGAAAGCCTGCAGTCTGCAGATCGAGGTGCTTGTGCCCGAGTTGGTGTTGGAGCCGGAGATGGTGACATTCAAATCAATGATCGTGGAGGAACCAAAAGAAGTGACGGTGAAATTGAAGAGGGTAAGAGGGTAAGAAACGAAGAGACATGGCAGTTCTGTGAAAAGCGTGACAAGAAATAGTTATTTGACCACAGACTATACTATTACATACATAGGTACAATCAGGCCGGCCAAAAGCCGGCTTCTCCACACTAACCCAATCCGACTTAAAATTAAACAGCACCAAATATAATGACAACATAATATATACGTAAGTTATAAGTATACAGTATTTATGAACTAAGAGTATTTTACGCTTATTAGAGACAATAATATAAAAATGTGAAAAAAATTAAGTTTGTTAATTTTCAGTAAAACTATAATTTCAGTATACGATTTATAAGAAGCGCGAACAGAAATCAAACAATTTTACAATAGAATACATTACACAAATTACAACCAGGCCGGCCTAAAGCCGGCTGCGACAGACCAACCTAACCCAAATTAAACAGTACCAAATAGAATGACAAGATGTATATATAAATACGTAAGTTATAAGTTTACGGTATTTATGAACTATTTAGAGTGTTTTACTTATTCCAGACCATAACATAACAATGTGAAAAAAATCAAATTTGTTAATGGTCGTTAAAACTATATGATTTTAGCATACATACGACTAACCGGCGAGTTTCTACTACTACGCTCGCCGGAATATTTCAGGCCGTGTCACCGCCTCTAAGAACTTCCACCGCCCTCTTACCCTTCGATCAGTTTCACCGTCACTTCCAAAAGTTCCTCCACCTGTCACCATCTTTGGACACACACGGCACGCGCCTCGATCAGCAGACACAAGTTATCTAGTCCGAACCGCCCGGCCGACCGCCGCCTACCCGCAGAACGAACACACGTGACGGTTTCGCAGACGCTGGCAGCATTTCCGTGATTGTGGTCCTTCGGAAAAGGCCGATTTTCAGACTCGTCCTCTCAGACCGGTTCCTGATCCTGATCCTGTCGCTGCTGCATGCCACAGTAATCGCCGTCGAGCATCTGGAAATCCTCCTCTTGCTCCGTCGAGAGTACCTACTGCCGGCTGAACCGCAGTCGGCCGCCCGTTGTAGTAGTGCACCTTACGCCGTCGCCTACATAATTAAATAAAAATTAATTGTAAATTGTTCAAGTATTTTAAAATAAATTGATGATGGTTCTACAAAAGCCTAATTGTTTTGATTTTTCCGAAAACGTTAATATACCTAGTCTGAGTTATAAAACAGTTATTTAACCGGTCCTTATGTGTTGAAACGAATAAAATGTGTCTTAGGCAGTGGTTTGGTTGAGTGCGAAAAACGAAAAGTATTTAGTTTATATTATTATATCTAAATATTGAATTTATTGAATTTATTTTTATTTTTTTTACCCTCTTTCTAGATTTTAAGTGATGTATATAAAAATGTAATGCTATAATGGTTTTATTACCCGGTCAAAAGAAAACATTTAACTTCGGAATAATTCACATAGAGCTGAAAATTGGTACATACCTTACGATGAGTAACCTGATTACAAATGATATCTCAAAATTCCCCATCGATCCTACAGTTGCTAAATTCTTTATTCAAGGTCAAATGTCACAAAATGAGGGGTATCGGCAATCGAAGCAGAAATTATTGTAATATCAAGAATAATGAAAAAAATTACAATATCAATAATAATAATTAATGATATTATATTAAATATAAATATTAAATAGTATTTCAAATTTAAATACAAGAAACATAATACATTTTAAAAGTACACACTATAAACTATGCTAAATACAATATACAATTATTATTGGTAGTTCAAAAAATACTGTCCATCCCCGACAGTAATTATTATTATAAGGTACTGCTGTCGAGTTTTCAATATTTTAGTAGGTACTTTTTAAAAAGTCGCCTGTTATAGTTTTGCAGTCCTTCTAAAATATTACCAAATTGTTAGGTCGTGAACACAAAAATTAAGTGTAAGGTTATTAATATCGTTAAGTATGATGGACTGCGTAAACAACACGCGTATGTTATGCCAGTAAAAAATATGTAAAATACGCTCCGCCGGCCGTGGCGGCGCCGTTTGATTTTCAACAATAATATTATTATAATATTACATTATGTTAAACACAATAATAAATAATAGAATCCTAATCTGGTTATGATATTATGTTAAATATTCTATAATCTTGTTGATTTTTTTTTCCAGTTTACGTCCAAAGTCCTGTATGATATTAATTATTATACGAGATCAAAGAATACGACGGAATTATAATATAATCTAGAGCTGATTATCATAATATCCAAGGAATCCGGAGAATTAAAAACCATAATATTTAAATATATGTCCGTTCGTTTCTTACACATTTATTTTCCCCGAACGGAAATGGCCGCAGACGGTTTAATAATTATAATATTAAATATTATATTCGTGCGATGACGTAACACGACCGATTTTTATTAAACGTTATAGATATCAATCCTAAAAGTAATGATTGAATATTAAACATATTATTATATTATATTAAATACTTTTTTTTAACCTGATACTTATAATATATCTATATTAATATGTATATTATAGTATATAGTATGTATATGTAAACGACTACCAAAAAAGATAACCTATACAGATGACGGCATTAATTATTTTGTAAGTATAGTTCGCACGATAATCGAGCTGTTTATCTTAAGAAATTTTTTATAGTTTTCGAAAACGTCTGCACTGGTACGTAATATATATTTTATAATATCTCGTCAAACTCAATATAGTTGCACGTGTAAATGTGTGATTATTGAACACGGATATAAATAAAATATTATATAATAATATTATACCTGCAGCTATGTATTCGAATAATTTGAACCTACATAAGTAATATTCTTACTTTAATAAATTCACAATAATATTTAAATAATTGTTTAATAACTACGAAAAATGAAACGATAAAACGTTGAAACGTGGTACGATCATTATATGTTGCATTACGAGCATATCGATATAGTTAGGTTAGGGGTACAAACCTTTACTATGGTACTTATTAGTATGTACTGTGTAGTGATTTCATGCTCTAAAAAAACGTCCTAGTTTGTATTTTGCAAAAGTAATAAATGTAAGTTCTATAAGACTATGCATATAATATTTTTTTAATATTTTTGTAGAATCTGAACGTAGCGAATGAAAGAGTTATATTACAAATTATGTGTGTTTTGATTTTCTTCAATCGACATTTGATATCGTAAAAATGCATAGGTTTTCGACATCAGCATCTTTTCTGATTGAAAAGTAAATGTAGTTGGTGCATTATTAGGGGTGTCAACATTTCAAGCGTTGGGGGAAAAAATGAAAGAATAATGGGAATTTTTACACAAAATCGATATTACTTTTTTGGTGTGACTCAATAATGAATAACCGTAGACACTTGAAAATTTAACAAAATGTTTATACTAGCACTTTCTATATAATATGGTCACATTTTAGAAATATTTTGACTTTTATAGCCTTAATTATTTTTTTTTAAAATTATTTTCAATAAAAACTTTTTCACTTAGTAAAAAAGCTTGAACATTTAATGAAACGGTCCTCGTAAGTTGATTAATTTTTTAAATGCATTTCACCAAATCCCGAAAATCCGCCAATTATTTTTTATAGTTAGAAATTAATAACATTTTAATTTTTATAGATAACATTAGAAATTTTAACAGAAGATTCCTAACAAATTTTTCTACCTTTATCAAAAAAAAATGTATTATTAGATATTGTATAGTTTTTTTTAAATTATTTCATTTAAAAAAATAGTTTTATTATTGTTATTGCAAAACTATTGTACTCATATAATTTTAAATAAGTATCTACATAAGTGTTGTCAACAGCAAAAATGTGTATTGTATGTGCACTCATATCTGAAACCCATCCGAATACGCACTTATGGCTAAAAAAAAGAGATAGAAATATATATGCTAAATATGTGAAGAAGTAACATTTAAAATAGCCACTCTTCGCTCTATGGGTACATCATGTACACGCGTGCAAAAATATGATGTAAGTTTTCTCCGATCACACACGTGTTGCGTTTGTTCGCTTCATCAACGACTTATAATTTTTTTAATACTATTACGATCGCGGACACGATTCACTGTCGGGATTTACACAATATAATATATTATACAGGTACCTATAGACCTACGCGTAGGTACAGCGAAACCCGCGATGCCTAGGCATTTTACACAGCACGTACGAATGACTCACGACGACGTTTGGATTTTCTAAAAAAACAAAAAAATTTCAGATTTTTTAACGGGGAGCACATCCGAAACGTGAACGATTTCGGTAATCGCGCGATTCGGTACACGGTGTATTATTATTATTTATCATGAGCTACGTACGCAGGAATGCGCGAGGTTGCACATCGCACAACACCAGAACACACACGCAGTACAATCGACGTGTGTCCGTGGGCATCGCATGAGCACAGAATAAATGAAATTTCATATCATGTTCTGTGGTAAAAGACCCGTCGAGGTAAAGCACGCTCGCCCGATATATCGGCATAAACCCACGGCCGACCAGCGACTTCCTGAAGGTTCCCGTGTACGTTAAATTTACGATATTATTCGCTTATTAAGCCCCTCCGATCACGGTTTAGTCTTTACCTCCCCCCGCCAAATATCTCTTATTGGTTTAAGATATAGGAGGTATAGGCTCCCTTTATGGATATTTTTGAAGTCAACGGTTTTGTTAGGAGAGCTGGTTTTCGATGTTTATAGAACTGTTTTTGGTACTTTCGATTATTATGTATAGTATATATATGGTACATATTATGGCTGTTAAGTCGTTACTTAGTAAAAACGAACAGTTCGCAAAACCATAGGTCCGTTACCCCAGTACCACCAAAGTATAAATACTGGTCAAAAAAATATCCCATCAATTGTTATTTCATTTGTACACATTTGTAATACTAATTTAAACATTTGTACACCTCCCCGAACTCGGCAAAATCCGTTTTCCCGTGGCGGTACTGGGGTAACGGACCTCTAAACCATTGGTACTTTTATGTGAACGTGGGGCGCAATGTACAGTAAATAATAATTATAAAAATAGTATCCACCACTGATTATAAGTAATAGTATTTATTATCAACAACAATAACAGCTATATACTATGATATTATAATCCCTGCAGGCAAGAGAGGGAAATCTAAAGAGACGTTTTTCTGCTAAATCCGCCGCCACAGTGTCTATAAAATTGTAATTTACGTCATATTTTAAACACGATTCGTTCACGGTGTCATGTGAGTATTTTGTTAGGAATGCGTGTAATCGTTTTTGAATTTAGAGTGATTCTCATTTATTTCATTTTAGGATTAAATAGAAACATTTTATGGGTTAGACTGGTTGCAGTGTGTACGTAATATATAACATACATCCAAGTAAAATGTATAACGTTCAGAGTGGTGAAATTTGTAATATTTACAGTGAAAAATATTGTACTTTCTAGAGCTCTGTACAGCGTATATATATATATACGTATATTGGCTTGTCGTTCTTGCTGAAAGCCGCTTTACGCAAAGCACGCAGTAACCGCGGTATACTGTTTAATACCTTCGAAAAATGTGGCTCACACTCCATGTCCAAACACCGCGATTTTTTCACATTTAATCGATAGTTTTCAGATTTTGGTTTTCGGCCCGACCGTCATAACAATATGTTATATACCTAATAATATAATATAATGATGATATTATGAAGGTTTACGTCGACAAAAGCCGCGCGACGGACGGACGGCGGACTACAATGCGCGCAAAAGACTTTAATTCGCATACCTTCACATTTATTACAAGCGGTAATATAATATAAGTATAATAATTAATATTCATGACAATATGGTAAACCTACACGTTATTGTGTTTAGTTGATCCGATTATAACGGACGTACGATTTAACATTTATGCCTCGTTAATCAATATAGCGTCGACCTTTGACGAAAATTTATGTAAATAATATCTACCACGCACAACGAACAGAGTGCAATATACAATATAATAATGTTATGATATTGTTCTAATAATATATTGTTTGGTATTGACTTGGCCGATAACGCGGCGCCGTGTCGACGAATGGCTTACACTCATAAGTCGGTGTTTGGACAACGTAAAACAAATAAACCACGTGATTGTGTCGTTAAAGAAATGTAATGACGTCTATAATACCGCAGTGTTAATTTATAGTTATAGCGTACTGTTCCTGCGAGCTCTTGAATGCGCCGGCGAAAAGTCTATCATCACTATATTGTATAGACGGTCCATAGTTTATCGCATCATAAGTATAGGAATGTATCGTTTCGATAAAATAAATAAATCGATTTATTACGCATCAAAAGCGTAAAATATGTTGTCTAAAGGTCAGAGGAAAGTGGCTGAAATCCAACGCATGTAATAAAAACTACTAGTAGAAGCAGACATATTAAACAGTACCATTGATTAAACATTTAATCAATGGCAGCACTTATAAAATGTAAATAGAAAAACTTAATTCGTAAAAAGATACCAGAATTCCGGCCGTTTGATTTTAGCATAAAGTTATGACGTATGCATTCTCCAAGTTATTATATAACATTAAACATGTTTCTATTTTAATATGTGTGAAAAAAATTATAAGAATTAAATTTAAAATGTAGGCAATCACGGTATTTATGAATAATATACCATGCTAAATAGTATACATATTGTGTGAAATTATGATTGTAATATTATAATGATATATTATATTATATTATATTATAATAACTATTAACTACTATACGTAGTAATATAATATATAAATACATAGGTGCGCAGTAGTATAATAAACAGTACAAAATATATATTATTAATAAATCGACTTCCACACGGGTACCTCCTAATGGCAAAGGAAGATGGCACCCAAATGTGGAGTCTGCGGTGTTAAACTGGCTGTGAAACATACAATAACAGAATACCTAAAATACGAACGAGATCGACAAAATATCGGAATAGATCAGATCGTTGACACTGCACTGGGACCAGAAACCGAGAGCAACTATACCAAGACGGTATATGCTTCTGAAAAACAACAAATCTGTACAACTCGATGTCAAAAAAAAATGTAAGCCACTAGCTCGCTTAGTGACTATTAGAATTAACTTTGTAAAATAAAATTTCACCCTACTGTTGAATACTTTTAATGTAGTACCTACTATTCATATAAGTATTCCCATATTTGTAAATTACTGTAAATGCCTTAACTATAACTAGTCGCCATATAGACGCCGTGTTTTTGCTTTGAAAGGAATAAAAAAAAAAAAACTGTTGTGTTCCCATAATGTCCTGTCATTACCTGCTATATTAGCCACTGTTATTATTGTCATTCTTGGACACAAACGATTATTGAACTCTTGTCTTCGGCAGCTCGACCTTTATTGGCTTTAGGAGACAAACCATTTCTCGGGTAAAAATCGTTTTCTCCGTGCACATAATTATATATTTTTTGAAATGCTATTATGCCAAACGTATTGTACTCAAATCATGTCGCCACTGCAGTAGGTATTCCGGCTTTTGCCAACAAACTAAAAACTCTCAATAGATTACAATTATATAATAGTATAATATACCTAACAGACGGCCTATATCATAATATCCGTCTGAAAATCCAGCACCTCGTGGTCGCATCGTTTAGATATATTTCATAGGTACCAGCTACACATCATGTACCTAGGTTTAGGTATATCATTATCGTACAGGTGTCGGCAGCCCATACGCACAATATCGATTTACAGACAATAAGAATATTGTACGCGCGTACTGTGTATAGATATAATATTATTCTCTACGGTGTCGATCGCATAGGTGTTTTATACTTAAAACCGATCCACGCGCGTATTATAATAATAATTGATGTGTGCATATACCATGGTATAATATATCATGAGCGCGTCACCGCTAAACGCAATTTCGTTGTTGTTCTTCGCGCGTGTTGTGGTCGCGTACATGCGATTATGTGTTACCTACCTAAACATATAAATATAATATAATACGTATGCGCTCTTGTTCGTGATTTATGCGCGTAAAAATAAACGACGTCCACGTCGTTTTCCTTTATCCTTCCACAACTACATATACTGCACACCATGTGATTATAATATCGTTATTATTACCGCAACGTGCCTACGTCTTGCGTTCAAGGACGCGTTTAAAGATCATCCGGTATATTATATTATATTGTACGCATGTATGTGATGAAAAAATGAAAATAAAAAATGATATTGAAGAAACCGTAGGTACGCGATGAGCACGGCATAATAAATATATATATATATACCTACACGATACATAATATATTATTATAAAGTATTGCCGCGGATTGTCGTCCGCTGCAGGAAAAAAAAACGGCGGTGAAACCCTTTATTTTAATGTTTATAATATTATATTTCTTGCGCTCGCCGCCCCTACCTGCGAGTCGAAGAATCGTGATTTAGTTAAGCGAAGAAAACACCGTTTATTATAGGGTGATTAGAATTTTTTTTCATTTCATGATCAAACCGTAGACGCCGGAAAACTAATTATTGAAATAGGCAGGTACGTATAATTTAATGTCGAATGAAGAAGAGATCAATAATAATATATTGACAAACCAAAACGAATTAAAAGAAAATCTCGTTTAAAACACAGCGTACGCACAGTATTTCAAATATATTAATAGGTATTATATTTTTTCTAGTGCAGTTGCCATCCGCCGCTTGTGACGGTTGAACAGGTCGGTCGGCAACAGCACCATATACCACGTTTACGTTCCATATACCACGCTGATTATGTGGACTTTCGGCGACACTTTCCACATGGCCTATGGTTTGGTCCCCGTGGGGGGGGAGTCATCAAAATAATGCCTGTGTATTGAAAATCTTATATCATAACGTGGCCAAGACACGCGACGACGAAGGAAAGCACGCTATTTTCCAAAATGAACGCTTTTACAGTGGCGTAGACTTTTCATTGCAATGAAAATGAATTGAATATCTATCATTTTCAACCATACAAATTGGTTGTTCCAACACAGTGATATCAGCTATAGACGATTAGGTCTCCCAATTATGTTGAATGATAGTCTGTATGGCTACCGTGGTTTTTGCAGGTCGGGGTAACTATTTAAATGGCAACCGTAACTATTTATTTTTTTCCGTGTGGGAGGGTCGGAGGTATACTATATTCATTGTTTCCGAGATAAATCGTAGGGTAGTGACCCCATGGACACTTTTGGCCACGTGCAGTTCCTACGAAGAACGCGACTATATATACTAAATAATATAATGAAATAATATTATTTATTCTTACGATCGTCGCGTGTTATAGCATGGTATACGATATAAAAACGTTACCATCATCATTGTACACGGCGAGACCACCGAACGCTGTTTTCTAATTTATAATAATATATCACATCATATTATTGTCCTATATGTAGGTATACATACGTAAAACGGACGACGCCCCGGCATCAATTATTAACGACCGCGGCCCAATTGTGCGGCGTGTGCGCTTCAGCATCGCTCGGTCCATTGTTCCGAGGCCGGAGAAACAATTGATGTCGCTAATAACGCAAAATATATTATATTCGGTATAATGTATTACAATAATGAACTCGCGTACCATGCGACGGCGCGGGCATCACAATAATACGACGTCGTGTTATTTTTTTTTTTTTTTTTATTGTGTTATTATTGTATAGAATATAACGCGTATGAGTATATATATATATTACCATGGTATATTATTATAATGATATCGCCGTAAAATATTACATTTGGCGGTGGCGGTGACAAACCCTTCTACGGCGGCCGCGCCCCGCCGCACGGGTACATCACACTCTGTCGTTGCATTGTGTTGCACAAAACTCTATGCCATGCACTTATATGCATAATATTATGTGTACATAATAATGATATGCAAGTGAGCTTATTATATGTGATATGGGCAAAAGATACATCATAATTCATAACAAATAATGTTAATAACGTTACACGGACATTTTATAACGCACATACATGTACACGCGAGCGCTATTGCGTGTGTACCTACCTATATATGGTCGCAGGTTATTATTACGGTTGTAGAAAAAATGAAAAATAAATGGGTAGGTAAATACCGCGGGTGTGTGTGGGACGGCGATGAGGACGACACGAGTCGATCTGTTCTCCGCAAAGTCGCATAATATGTGTGCGCACGCCGGCGAATTCAACGTAAGATTAACGGACTCGGAACAACACAATAACATCGCGTGATGTACATACTATTAATTTGTAGGTATTGTTATTAAAATGTCGTGTCGTGTATATATAGGTGAAACGAGCTGGGCGCGTATAATAATATATAGGTCACCGCTGCCGATCGATGAATTTCGAACCGATTGGCTGCAGGTGGAATTGCGCGAGAGCATTTCGTATTTCAGAATTTTCAATGTGTAATAGCTGTACTGTTGCCGATATGCATTTTAATAAAAATATTAACGTTTTAACGAGTATGGGATCGCGACTGAGTGGACTTTTTTTTTACCACAGAGTCATGTTCATTTATATTTATATTATATATTATGCAAGAATAAATTTGAACTAAATTGAAAACTAATATACATATATAAGGTGCGTATAAGGACTATTTTAACAAATTTCCTTTACAGACTTTACTATATATTTGTTAAATATTCCTGTTACACTCTGTAGGAAGGTATAGGTACCTATACGTCCTACAAACATTTTTTTTAATGGTTCACAGTTTAAATTTGATTAAATTTTAACTGTAATTTTTGTGTGGTATCATTATACACCTACTCGTAATATTTACATATTTTCATGACATTCTGGGCATAGAAAAGCAAAAAATATAAACGAACATGAGATTGTTATATAACAATATAATATAGTCTATAAGAATCTATTCCAATAGTATCCAGTACAATACTGCAATAATGGATCAACTGTAAGGTCTGATAGGTATTTGCTTATGAAATTAATACGAATAGATATAGATGGATATTTTATCATTTATTTATGATTTATGTACTTTGCAACCGGTATTTTGAAAACAAATCGAGATTATATTTTCATGGGTACCAGCTATAATAGTACCTATATAATCCATACGAACAAGAATCGGAAAGAATTGGCGGAGACAAATCGTATGAACTAGTATTGTTGTAGAGGAAAAAATTCTTCAAATAGTATAGAAACGGAGTGAGAAACGAAAAAGCGATTCATCCCTATAATTCCCTAGACTATAATAATCGCTCCGTCTTCGAGTTTCCCACGCTTCGGAGAGGCGATCGAGTACATTGAATTTTTTGCCGCAATTATATACGTCAACGGGTACCTATATAGAGGAATTAATATATTATTATTGCGATGTACTGATTGTCGCCATTGCAATGATGATGATAATTTTCTCATAGGCCTTACACTGCACATTTAACAAAGGTTTACGCCTGTAATAAAGTTTGGGTTTTATAATAATTACAGTCAATCCCCTGCAAACGCTGTTCACGTGTAAGCGCACATTAATTACTGCGGCATTTTTTTCATTACCTAATCATATGAAAATGTCAAATTACGTGTGCAAAGTATACCTATAATACATCCCGTCACGGTTTATGTTTACTTTTTATGAATATTTTTACTTAAGTTTCGTGTTTCGCCGTACTTTCTTCGTACGTCGTTCGAAAGTTCCGAACGCGATGCGGCTGGTTAAAGTGAATTTTTGTAGTCATATTATACTCGTACCTATATACTGCCTACACACTGCGGACTCGTCATCAATAAGTGACAAGTAAGACAATTCAAATTAACACCCAAACGCCATATTAGGTACAGAACAATACATTTTCATAAGGTATATAATGACCTGAATAACAATGCGATGACTAATTTAATTGTATACTTTATAAATATTTAAGGTATTGTTTGAATGTTTAGAAATTTAATTTTTATGTTTTAAACACTTTTTCTGCTCGTATAACATTTTAATAAAAATTTTTAAAAACAAATTGCAATTTTATATTATTACATAAATTGTTCGTGTTCGCCGTTGGTCGTATATTTTAGTGAAATGGCACGTTTGAATATCTGAATGATTAAAAATGACGACATTTTTCATGTGCCTACTGCACTTACGATACTGAAATACACGAGTATTTTCGACTCGAACATTTTTAATCACCGTCACCCGCCGCGACTCGTGACATTATAATATAAATCATAACAAAAATAATGCAAATTACATTCCATTTTTGTGTTCCAAAATGGTATTAGCGATATGATACAATAGTGTAGGTCATTGTGTTAATACTTTTACATGATTTTTGGTCTCATAATTGAACGTGCGTACCTATATATGTACTCCCGTCCCGTATCGGTGTTTAAGATTTAAAATTGTACACTCAAACGAATTTTGCATACTCCGTTATGTTGAGACTATATACAAATACAGTGCGATTCAACAAGCGTGCTCACCACCATTTTTTCCTTTAATAATGAAATTATTCAAATCCTAATTTTTGGTATTTTTAAACATATTATATGTTTCATTAGCTGAAATACTATTATTTAAATTCTTGATTTTTTTTGTATTTCTTAGGTGGCGACTTAACTTCCCTTTTCAAAATTAATTTACCGGTTAACTTTTCTGAAAATGTTGACGTATTAGAATCAAAATTCACACAAGTAGTTTTCGAGTTATTTCACTTTGCGTGCCTACTAAGGATATTAGGTCCACGATAATGGGTTTGGAAGATATGATAAAGTCAGATTTTGAATAACTGCATTATTAAAGGAAAAAAACGTGTGAGCACGTTTGGTGAATTACTCCTGTACCTACATTACTCGCTAGAAATTAAACAAATACATTTCGAGTCTCTATAAAAGTCGTGTAGACCGACGTTATCGCCTATAATGTTTATTGGAACAAAACGACGGTATGAATTCGAACTGTCCCTACTCGATTGGTATAAAGATTATGACAGTTGTACACGATGATCGAAATCGCCGTGGAAATGGCGCCGGTATGTCATGACTGGTTGCTGATGCGATTTTCCACACTTGCACTTTGGACCACAATCCTACAAAATATGCGCAGGTGCAGCTGTCTCTATAATGTCCTGCGACCAACGCCGATGTAGGTTTGTCGCCGCAGTTGAAAGATCCGGAATGATTTCGATGTTATATCCCAATATAATATAGGAACGAAATGCGTACACATTAGTCACAGTTTAATATTATTTTAAATGTGTCGACGGGCCGCGCGCTGTTGGAATTATAATTATTTCAATCACGGCCGAGCCTATACCATTAAAATATTATGTAAGAGCAGGACGCCAAACCCGCATAATTTGTTGTCTCCGACTCGGTCTACAAATCTTCGCTCGGCAGTGCACGTATAGTTTAGCTTCGTTAACTTCGTTTCTACAGTGAGTATAGAAGTCATCAAATTCAAAATGTGTATACAACAACGTTCACTGTTCGTAAGTTTTTTTACGATGTTTAAATTTTTTGCCGAGTTATAAGAGTATATAGATAGTGTGTAATGTGTAAAATTTAAAAACGGTCATATTATGTTATTATTATATAGCTCGCTTTAGAAAATTTAAAAATCGTAAATGATAGGCGACGAACAAAACTATACAAGCAGAGACAATGATCTTATACCATTATGTCTGACAATAAGTCAATTATCACACTAATATAGAAAACTAACGAAGCTAAACGCAAACTGCTAAACGCGAATTTCCTATATTATTATTTTACGAACTATATTATATACTGTAAGACAGTGTGCGGGTGTGGCGTCCTCCTAAAACAATAAACGGGCGAGCGTCGGCGAAAGCCACAGATGCCAAAAACTCGAATGCGCATTATTATAGGCCCGTCAATTGAATGAGAAAACGAAATCGGACGTCTACTAAAACTATTAAAAAAAAACAAAAAAAAAGATAAAACAAACACGTGCCGCGACCATTCATAACGCGATATGTATACATTGTTTAAAATATAACAACGCATTTATAATTCGTTGTTTTTGCTCGCGTGACATAATACACCGATCAATCATCGTCAGTCAGATTTAGATTGCCAACAGTCGAACGAAAAACCGACGCAATGCGGTGATATTTCATGCCCTACACCGGCGTTTCTCAACCAGCTGTGGTAAGCGTACCACTAGTGGTACGCGAAAAGTTCGAATGTGGTACGCTAAGAAAACGTCGCTTCGAAAATAAGAAGAATGGATCATTATTCACAATAATTATTATTATTTTTTATTTTATATTAACAATAATATAAATAACGATTGTGCATAATATTTCGTTTTATTTTTATGCATTAATTTCCATACACGTAAAATAATGTACCTATACCTATTAATTTTTGATAAACAAAAAAAAAAACGTTAAATGGTCCAGTGGTGCATGCCATTTTCAAACTGTGGTTTGAAGGTGGTACACGGATAATAAATAGTTTGAGAACCACTGCTCTACACAATATTATGTAGATAAGTAATATTATAGTGCCTACGAGTTTGTGGACTTATTTTTTCCTACGAAAAGTGTAGGTAAGTATACTTAAGACGGCAGTCCCTTGACGACCCGCGAGGTTGGGTTAATTAGACATATTATATAGTGTAACAACTACACAAAGCCAATTTCATAACCGATTTTAAATATCTTGTCGATCGGAATATACATAAACATAATATAATGAATACTTATATCGACCGTCACGTCTTGTCACAGTCGTCAATACGGTTGTATGGATTTAAAAATAATCATAATCAGCAGGTTACCAATAAGGTAGGTATAGGTACGTTTTAACTTTTTTAACCTGGGTATAAGTTACTATAATAATTAAGTTAAATTTTTACGACGGTATAGAAAAATAATAACGGATGAAAAGTTTTGTTTTAAGCACATCTGTAGTCCAATTTTTTGTTTAAAGAATATATGTAATATAATATATACGTATACATAAATTTGATGTATATGCTAAACAATTTTGGATTATTTTTTTAAGAAATAAAAATGCAAAATCATTCATTATAATATTATACAAAGAAGCCTATCGTATACGGTACACGGATTATTTGATCGCAGCATTATAAAATGATTTATTATGCGTTTTCCACCGACTGCGAAGTATATTATTATATTATATATATATAGAGGTCAGAAATTAATATTTTCAAATAATTATTTTTTGTAGATTTGTTTTTTTAATAATGGCAGAATCATTACTTTTGGGTGTCGAAAATGTTGGCAACTATATAGCTACCGTTAAATTTATAATACGGTTTGATGAAAAACTATATCGAAATAAATAAATAAATATTTGAACAATGATTATGCATTTTTAAATTTGTTGTATAATAATATATTAATATACAAATCCGTAAGTCTTATAAGCGTCCAATAAATAAGATAACATTTTTAGTTTAACGAATATGGTCATTACTTATACTTATGTCTTATTACAATGAACCATATATTTAAGGATTTAAATATTTTTACGATAAACGCGTTATTATAGTTATTATTATTATTGATAAAATGTGATGATATATTATGTTATCACGTGACTTCGAAGTTCGAATACGTTATAATTAATGACTATAATATAGCTGAAACAAACGATCGGAATAAGCCAATTAATTACAAAAACTATGTAGAACATCAGAAAATGTTAACAACAATTTTTTTAAAACCATAAAAAATGACGTATAAGTTTTAATAACATGCGCTACAGCAATATAATATACTTGGTAGGTAAGTTATAGTAGCAGCACAAAAACTTTCTCAAATTTCCGACTGTTTACTCCATATAAAATATCATAACGATCGACAAACGTACACGAGTTCCGTCGAGTGCGTTTGTGACATAATAAAAATATGAATGCATTAGAATCATTTGATTTATCGTTACGTTTATTTGGAAGGTACGATTGCGACAATAAATTTCAAAACCGCTCTCTGTTCGTTCATGTCACCGGGCTAACGTCCAACTACATAGGTATAGGTACCTCTTGCAGTCGTACCTAAATAATATTATGATAAGTATAACTCATAGGTAATAATTCGTTTTGATAATTCTTGTCACATGCTCACATAGTACTATAAATAGGTAACATTATCGTTGCTCATCGTCCGTCTACCGTTTTCGGAACGTTTGCGGCACCGACTACGTATCCATATTAATATTGACATAGATACATAATATTATACAACGCACATATAAACATAAGATGTCACGCATTGCACACATATTATAGTATACTACGCAAGTGGTCCGTTTTGAAATTTCGGTGCGTGCGCATAAAAACTTAACATTTCAATTTTTAGTCGCATGATAACAATAATATTACAGTAGGTACAACATATTATAATATATATTTACATAAAATACACTATAGGCCATATAGCCTATAACGTATATATTATTATAATTTTACGACAGACAGAACCGCCGAACGGTCCGGGCGTCGCGTTTGGGCCGTGCCGAGTTTGTTTTCTTTAATATTATTTTCTCCCCATGGTCAGGTATATAATATATATACTCATCGGTACTCGAAGCACTTCCTGGCCGCACTGGCACTGCACACAGATCATAATAGGTAATAATATCACTCGATGGCCGCCCGAAGACCTCCAAATATTACACACGTACAAATGTATATACATTCGTATATATATATATATGCTCGATGATATTATATGTACACAGGATAATAATAATATCGTATGGACTTGTGCGCGAGCGCGTACCCAAACGTTTGTCGAGCCGCTAAAAATAATAATAACGATAATGTATAATATTATTATGTATAGGTACAGCGCAAACAACACGTGACACAGCCGCCGCGCCGGGTCGAGAAAAACGTTAGAGTGCCAAGTCGAACCCGTATCTAGGTATCTGGTAGGTACCTATGTTATTATTATGCATACCGATACCCGTAGAGGATACCACTCGACAGTATCGGGCACCATGTACGTATGACATAGATACTCATCGACGGGTCCAAAGCACCGGGATGGAGCCAGGATTTCGATGCAAAGCACATATTATTATTATAATTTTTGAGAAAGCTAGTTGCCCTGCAGGATAGGTCTGGTAAATCAATATTTTAATAAAATATGTATTCAAAAAAAATAAAAATACGTACCTACTATTTGGTATAGTGATTATAACATTTTAATTAACCTAAATAATATTATTAATACTAAGAGTGTTACATTATTAAAAACTTATTTCGGTATTTATAAGAATAAAAATCAAATAGTCTATGTAAATGTCTCAGCATGTTATACGTAAAACAAAATATGAAAAAAATTAAAGAATACAAGTCAAATAATTAATGATGAAATGTCATTTAACTGTAGTTTCATTAAAAGTAAGTCTATACCAAGAATTAGATTTATTTTATTTTTACTATTATACCGAGAAATGAATACCTGTTTAATGAAAATCAATACCTATTATCTGTTAATATTCACAAATACATGGGTGTACACGAATGTGACGTAGGTAAATTAAATAACTTTTATTCTAATTTCTAATCAATAAAATATATGTTAAAGTTTTTTTATTTAAAATAACTATTCAATAGCTATTTTTAAAACTTGATTCTTAGAAAAATCTAGGTGGTTAAAAATTTTATATGATAAAGTTTATAAATATATTATAAACATAATGTGCAGTCCGTGATATCTTACTAATAAAATATTGTGGTAAATCAGAGTTATGAGATTATACCTGATTGTAAGTGCTCAATAATACAGTACACTGCAACAGTTAAGGCTCATGTGGTCGAAAATGCAAAATACCAGAAATAATGTTATATTGTTATAACTGTTATAACCTTATAACTTATAAGCATCATATTGTATTATAATATTTAACAATGATTTTAATATTTGGAGGAAAATTGACAGGAAATTTTGTGGAAGAAAATGGAAAGTACCTTTCATTTTTTTGGAGAAAAACGGTATATCTCATGAATTTTGGAGGGAAAATGATCCTGTCCAAGCTCGGTGGTGTGTATCGTGTTCGTTTACAAGACAGCCGTGTCCACAAAGTCATTGTTTATACGAATCGGTACCTATGTCATTACGTGCGTGGCGACGAAAATCTGCAATTACTATTATTATATTGTACACAGATGATTTTTTTTCCACACAAGTGTGCAACGTAAATGTTTGCAAAAAATAGAAAATAACGTCTTAATAACTTGATAAGTGATTATATTATTGTAACACTATACGTCTATAATATAATATACCGACTTGTTTTGCTATTTTATATCGTAACGATTTTGTTTCACTTTTTTAAAACGGTGACCTACATTTTTCAATATTGACTTCTGAAGCAGAATATTTTACTGACATTACGTACCTATACATTTTTTTACGGTTTACCCAACTAACCTGAGCAAAAACTGAAAATTCGTTGAATCATAATGTAGAAACGGCAAAGGGGTTTTTTTTAAAGTGTAGCTATTATGATGATATAATAATTATTAATTAGGTATAGGCGTATAGCGTGTACGGTTGATAATAATAGGTATACCGTATACCTACCAATAGTAAATATAAAATAAAAAAATCCAACAAGTGTCAACGCCACTGGAACGTCGATTTCGCATACTTACGTTTAAAAAATTTATCTCGCGGCTTATGGGTCGATCCACGTGATGAAGTTGCAGCGTTTTCGACCAATGTTCGGCCGATTCACTTTTCAACTAAAACAAAATGTTCAATTATAATTAATATTATAAATTATAATATAATTTAGATCTTTATGTTATACTTAAAGAAAATTATTAAATATGTATTTAAATAAATAATAATTATTATTGTAATAGGTAACATGATACTTTTGTCATTAATTATTAAACATAATAGTAATATGTGTACAATATATTAAAAAATAAAATAATATATAAAATTGTGAAAATTATTAAAAGTATAAGTCAGCATTTGTCAACTATTTTATACATTATAATTATTATTATATTTTATTTATCTATTTTACAAATTGTATGCAACTTATACTTTTAATAATTTTCAAAATTATATTTGCAATCGTTTTACAAATATTATCCATTATTTTACTTTTTAATATATTATACACATAATACTATTACTGTTATGTCTAATAATAATTGACAACAATTTTATATTATTATAATTATTATTATTTATTCACTATACAACTTGGGTATAATATAAATTTAATAATTTTCTAAAAGCATAACAATATAAAGACCTAAAGTAAAGTATATATAATATCAATCAATATTGAACTCTTTAAATCTGGTCGAAAAGTGAATCGGCCGAAAATGGAAGTGGACGGTTTCGCCCGTTGCAGCAATCCCGTTCGTGTTCCACGAGAAATCGAAAATCGACGAATGACGTCCGTCTCGTAAAATCCATCCCATCACAATATAATACGAGCTCATCGTCGTCGACCGTTTGGTTTCATCGATTTTCCGTATCCGCATATAGGCACCTAATATCATATTATATAATATACCTAGGCGGAGGGGTACACTTGGATTTCACGAAAAGGTTAATCTCATCACAAAACGTCCGTCCTAACCTGTGCACATGGAGCTCCGATTACTCGTTTTGAAGTCGCTTCACTTCCCCCTCGACCGTGCACGTATATCACAGGCAGTGTGCGTATATACCAATATTATATTATATACTATTATTATTATGCTATGTGAACACACACACGACTACACGAGGAGTGTCTCGACGTGGGAATATATCTGATTTCAACGCTCATTGTTTCCGTCCGTAATCGACTTTTAACGTAGGCCATACCCCGATCGCGCGGTCCGACGTTATAATTAAAAAATTAATTCGAATTAATTGTTCGATCGAGATGCACCGCAGCAGCAACAACGCAGAATCGCACGGAACCGGCGGCGCGCCAGGACAATGCACAATCATATGTCGAACGCCTTCGCCTTATACCCAGGTACCGGTTAGGTCATGACGCAGTTTTTTTCTAATTTTCCACCGCCTAGCACATATAATATGCTATCACTCGTCGAGATTCGCACGTTTTGTAGCGAATATCATAGCGACATTGTCCTACGCGATTTCTATTCGCGACGAAAATTATTTATTAAATCGCACGCGCATTCGTCAACAGTGCGCGAAAAGGGCTTGTCGACAATAAAACGCGCGTATTTACCTATATGTTATATTCTACGCCTTTACGCACATCCCCTCGACGATGTAGGACCCTTTCGGATACGCCCACGCGTGCCTTTGAAGTCTGCGTGATTGAGACAGCGACAAGAGCGTAATCAAACGACAGACGACGAAACGGACATTTTGGATCGTACATAATATAATATAATATAATATTATTGCATCAGTAATGCGATTTTGACGTAAGGCCGAACGAACGTGTGGCGACAGAGAGTGCGCTCCAATCAGTACGCGCAGCGGTGTATTTTATTTTCCTCCTTTTTACCGAAATCTAATCATCGTATTATTATGTACGCGCGGGGGAGGAGGAGGATCAGGAGGAGAAACCCTTCGCATCTGTTTTTCGTTTACAAAGTACAATATTATATTATGAACTGCGAGCGGCGCGGACGAAGGTTATGGGGGGGAGGGGTCGGAAGAGAGGTTACCGTAAACTCGGTAACATGCACTACATCGGGTGCCCGACGGGAGACCGCGTGCGTAATTAGATCTGCCGCGGAGACTGCAGACGGCGTCGAGTGGCGGAGAGGAGGGAAAGCGAGTGCAGACGCTGTTGCAGCACTCTGCGGCAGAGCTGTACACATATTATATAGGAGGACCGTCACTCGTAACTCTCCGTACAAAATATAAAATATAATATTATGCGATGTGGGCACACAATATATGCAACCAAGAAATACATATTAATGTAATATATGACTATCGTATTTCCAAAAGCGATCGTTTCCGTACGTCTTACAACACTGTTTTATATAGGAATATACAGCCTGCAGTGCTCGCAGACCGAAAAGGGTCTGCTGCCGCCGGCACTCTTGGAAATGTGTTTTTGTGGAATTCCACTCTGGGCCCGCCGCCGCAGCAACACGTGTGCCACCGCCTCCGCCGCCGCCACGTCTGGTGCACACGTATATGAGCGTTGTGTGCAGTGTATTATAATGATAATAATATGCTGCTGCTGGGTTGCTGGGTGCCGAACTGCGGGACACGTGCACCGAATCTGTGTGCGGTGTTTCGACGACGGCACATAATGTAATATTGTTGTACAGTGTGCTGAGGACGAAAAGAGCCGCCCAGGAAGTTTACGGTCGTTAATATTTGAAACGTTAACGGAGACACGAAGCGCGAACGCACATTGCCGTCTCGGAGGATATGGCTATATTATGTATTATTACGATTATTGTTTCCGAATAACTCGTCGTAAACACGTGACTGCATATACACGTACTATAGCGTAATATCATTATCCATATGTATATATAGGTACCTACTGCAACACATGCGCTTCACGAACATTCGCCCACCGCTGCACATGTGCGTTTTGCCAGCAGTCTGAAACGCCGACCCACGAATGGTTTTTGCACGTCCCTCGGGTGTAAAATATGATAATAATTCATAATATTAGGTCTAATGCGTGTTGCCGCGATTATGCGACCCGCGGGGAGAAAACGTCTGGCCGGAAACGTCCGCTATGGCCCGAAAACACGTGTACGCCGTTGAATATTTTCGTCCATGATTAATATATTATTATTGGTCGTTACATGAACTGCTGCAACGGTTTTAGCGAGTTCGGTGAGAATATGTCGGTAAAAGAGTTGAGGGCGCGACGCCTTATCCGAAACTATCGCGGAGACGAATTCGATTTACCTCGACTTTGCGCAGCGCATCCGTCGACAAAATAACGACCAGACGATTTAAATCGATATTTTATAATATATTATTAATACGCACCCAGTTCGATTCATGATCGACCTATACCTAGTCCGTGATACATTGTTATAATACGTAGAAACATATTGTAATTGAATTGTGGTACCTATCGAATTGATTTTATAAAATTGCTTGACATAATATCCGTGCTTGAAATCTTGTGAAGTTTGTATCGTCACGTGACACTGAAAATTATTAAAGGAAAAAATAGTGGGGAGCGTGCCCCTTCAATCATCCTGTATAGTGTACCTATATATAATATAGAGATCGGGCTTTATAGTTTGTGGCTTACATTTTAAAACGACTAATGTATTATAATATTATATTTTTTTTTTCATGCCGCAGGATCAAGAAGATTACAAATCTTGTAACGTATTTTGAGACGTTGAAGGGGTTGTCACATGTCAGGAATTGTGATTGTAAAACATTAATACAGTGCCCATTGATGCGAGTTCAGTGTGTGGGGGGATAATCTTAAATGGAATTTTTCGTAGTGGGGTTTTGCAACTAAATGGTTGACAGTCTCAATATTTAGGTCGTTGTGAATAATGTGATTGGAAACAAATCAATAAGAGCAGAAATAATCGGACGCAGTACGCACCCATTGTAATATTGATCAAAAAGACTGCATAGTATTCGATCGGGTTGATTTGGCACAGCCTTATATATTTGGCCATTTTAAATACTATACATAATATATATATATATATATAATTAATATGATATTTGTAAAAAATACATAATGTATATTATAGGTACACGGTGTTCTGCCAAGCATGCTCGCATCCATTTTCGCCTTAAACATGAAAAAACTTTTTAAAAAATTCGTGTGTTTATTATGATTCAAATAAATATTATTAATCTAACAAGCTTTTATTTCACTTTGACATTTTATTCAATTATTATTCAACTACATTTTTGCATTGATAAACTTAATAAAATGTTCGAATAATAGTTGTAGATTTAATGACTGTGAATTTATATAAAAATGAATTATGTATATACTGTAAATATTATTAATTATCATAATTAATATATGTTTTTGTTAAATAATATCAAATTGGTTTCTATTTTATGCATTATTGATAAACTCCAAAAGGCAAAAACCTATTATAAAATTAATTTATGACGTGAGAAATTGTAACTATGTAGTTTTGATCTTTTCTTTCGCATTAATATAAAAAACGCAAATTTAAATTCTTGAAACTTGCCATGATAGTTTTTTAAACGACGACACTCCGAGGATGCGAGGATCAGGGACCTTTATTAAATTTTAAACGTTTTAATAAAGGTTGTTGAAATTTTGATCACGTCTAGAAAAAACTAATATAAAATACATATCATTTTTGTGAACATATAAGGTCTCTACGGTTATAAATTTCTAAATTTCGAAAATAAGACAAATCAATTTCGTCGAATATTGACATTTCATAAATACTCTCGTTTTCACGCTGTTCCAATGTTTTGTTAGTTCATTACAGGTATAATTATGAAAAGTACTACAGGACTTAATACCGTAAATGAGGAGTATGATTTGTTAGCAAAACATTAAAATGGGTCAGAATAAGACAGTATAAAGCTTGAATTCATTAAACATTTTTTTTTTATTTTAAATTGATTTTTATTCTATTCTTGACCCGTTGTATCTGATATTATAAATTATAATTAATTAACGAATCATAATATATTATACTCTAAAAATATGGACACGTGGCAGTAATTTTTGTTGTTTTGAACCATTTCTTTTTTTATCAAATATATAATTACGGCTGAAATTATTATTAATAAACGAGATAAAATTCCCTATTAATGGAATCTAACGTTCGAATATAATACTGTCGATTAACCGCTGATCTCTGTGAATTCTAAAATAATAATAAATAATAATACTGTATTCATTCGACGCAGTTCACACATAACATTCCTTTTCGTGTTATCGACACAATTCAGTTATACTTATATTATTGTAGAATGAAAATAAAAACCAGCTCATTATGAGAACGAATGCTATTGCATTGAGTATCCCATTATATAATACAATATTACCATTATATTCTTCGATAAAATAAAAAAACAAAAAACATAATGCACGATTTACAAAATATAAATTTATACGTTTACTGCAAGAACCACTCGCCACTATATAAATACCAATGGTAAGTTAATGTCTGGATTTTTTTTTACACGACAATCGCATTCCGCCGTGCTTCGTGTTTAATTAGAGAAACAATCGAAAAGTTTCTTCTACTACATTTGCATATATATATGGGTACACGAGTACTCGACGATTGTCCCTGCAATGTTACGATATTGTTCAGATAACAAAAATAAAACGATATAGGTAGTACGTATATAATATAATGTTCTCACAGACATAAGTTCAAAGATGCATCGTTTTTTTTTTAAATTTTAAATGTTACTTATATTATATTGTCCCGAAATCTGTGAAGAAATACGGTGGTGAACCCTGCAAAAGCGGTATGCTTCAGGTTTGTATAACAGCGTTGATTATATTTCGATTTCAATTCGAACGACAACGAATCTAATCTAATATTGTTATTAATACATTTCAATCGTTGTAGAAAATCATCAGTTATATGTTTTAAAAAATCAATTTCTTAACACTATACTTAATTTACTACGCCTTATTATCAAGTCCAAACTTTCGCTCAACAACAATCTATTAATATATATAAATCAATGCTAAAACCTAACTGGGCCTATGGCATCTAAATAAATTTGGATGTACAAAGTCTTCCCAAATACGTACCAACCAGGCCTTCCAGTCGATCGTTCTTCGGCATAAAAAACATCACGGTACGTCTCAAACCGATAGATCATTACACAAAGTCCTACAAATTGAAACAATTTCTATTACAGCTAAAAACCATTACAAAAAATTCTACACCAAATCAATCAACCACACAAGTATCCAGTAATATCTAATTTGGCTAGTGAATTCATCCCAGATAACCCCCCCCCCCCATGTCAATTAACTAGACACTGGTGTCGAGATATCTTGAATCCCGGCCTGCATTGATTAACTGCAAACGTCTTCCATCCAAGTCAGATGGTTTTCACACTGGTGGCCGGGGGCCTCCCTCCCCACGTCATTGTTTGTTATATTGTATCCTTTTTTACCGAATTTACTTAATGTTAAGTAAACATTACACATCGTAAATATACTTTTGTTTAAACTAAAAAAAAATTAATAATAATTCTATCATATTATATTTAATAATATTGTCATATGATAATAGCAACATGTACACTCTATTTTTTTTTTAAATAAACATTAAACATATTATTATTATTATTATTATTATTATTACTATATGCTTAAGCCTTATATCCTTGAATATATTATGTTATTTTTGATGTGACAATGTTGTTTTCGACAATTCGGCATAAATATAGAGAGACGTTTCACGCTCGGGAAGTTACAATTCAGCGCTAGCTTTACGCGTAACAATATTATAATAATAACGTATAGAATTTAGAGATACTCGAGAGTGTTTCAACTGTCAATATTTTTAAACTCAGTAGTGTAAATATTTTTCAAGGACCCACATGCAGGCGTTGCACATATTTTACGACATCATAATAAATATGAAAATACACGTTTGTTGAAATAAGACCGTCGTGTTGTGTTTAAATGTTTGGAAACGTCGCAGAGAATATAAAATAATATGTCAATGATAATAAAGTTACGCCAAAGAAAATATTTAACGTTCGCGCTCGTACCAACAAAATAGCTCACTATTATTATCGCACTGCTGCAGACGCCTTCAGTAACGATGATAATAATAATAATAATAATAATACGATGACTATATAGCGCTAAACCATAACAATGTGCAGGGGCGTAGGAGGCGGTGGAGGAGGAGGATACAATATAGCTGTATAGAAAATCAAATTAATGCGCGAGTGGCAGAAAAGTGAGTTTCGCAAGTGAGCGGTTATCAATTTGATATCGCACGCGCCGAAAATATACGAAAAATCCAAATCGATATGACCCAAATCAGAACAATGCGCCGGCGTCGTATAATCTAGTTCTGCATTATTCTATATTATATACGGGGCGACGGGCGGTGAAATTTTCACGAGGAGATGTGCGCACCTATTTATTATTACTATTATTATTATACACTTCCTGCTCTACCACCGAATCGAATTTTGCGAATTGTATAATACAATCACATCGATATAACGATAGGTTATTGGTTATTACCGTTGTATCGCAACGCTGCGGCCTGGCTCGGCTGCTGCAGTATAGGTGCAGATGATCGTCGAACCGCAATACATGGCGGTGTGTATATTGACAATAATATTTTATTATTATTATCATCGCCGCGATATTGACACTGCCAATAATAACTCGCCATAACTGCAGCGGCAGAGCGCTAATCCGATCACGTCGTCGTCGCCGTCGTCGTACAATATACCTTGAAATAGAAGAACGTATATTTATTTATAAGTTTTCACCCGAATTTCTATCCTACGTCACTACGATTATATTGTCTCGTTTGTATATGTACGTGTGTGTCGCGATGCAGTCAACAGGTATACAGACGACGACGGTTTTTTTCCGTCGAGGGGACATCAATGCCGTCGATGTCATCCGGTGCCATCTGTGTTTGGACAGCCGCCGCAGTTAATACTAAAACCAAACACGTCGGGTGATGTGAAAGAGAAGAATGGAAAAACATTTAAAAAAAAAAAACAAATACGTCGGTTTCGATCGGATACGCGATGCACTGCAATAATGTGTAATAACATAGGTAAATCCGTAAAGGACAATCTCGTTATTTGTGTGCGTAATAATAATAATATAATCTAATACGATATTATGTATACGTAAATGGTATATGAGTATATGACTTGTGGTAATGTGGTACCTATAGAAAACGAGACGTCGCGAATTCTTCACTATATATCCGTGCGTTGAGACGGTATTATAAAACACAATATAATGCGTACCCACTTGTTTGCTTACGAAATTCGTCAAATTCGCGATTCCCACGAGACACCGTCAGGCGCAGACAGTAATAAAGGCGAACATAATAATACTAATAATAATAATATTATTATTGTTTTGATATCGCATTTCGGTTTTGTTTTCCGGCTAAAAAAATAATATTGTTTTATTGTCTGTCGATTCGGTGTGCGGAATTTACTACTTACAGCGAAATGCGAGCGCGTGACATTTTCCGCAGACAAATATTTTTATCGGTTTTTTATTTTTTTGTCGTTTGTTTGGAAAACATCGCGTTTATTATTTACATTAAACGCGACAGGAGATATTGTTTTCAAAGATACTATAGAAGCACGTCGTCTGATACTTACTTACGATAATATTATAATAATGAACGTTGCAAAAGAAAACCATCACGCCGCGGACGACACGCGCACATCGACACGTTTCCGAAACGCTCCTCGACAACTCACCGCTTACGTTTCAACAATGATGTTGTACATAATCATTATTATACACGGTTTCACATTGAAATAACAATGATATACAACGATGACGTTTGAGATTTTCAATTTTCGCAGCAAAATACGCTTGTTTGCGTAATACACACTCTATTGTCTGCATAGTATTGGACGCGATTAGGATCGAATAATAATTAGCCGACTCGACAGCGGTGTACAACACACCGTATATCACAATAACATAATAATAATATTGTGAGCATCGCGCGGGATCCGAAATCGTAAGGAAATCAAAAATAATAACATATCGCGAGCGCGAGCACCAGCTGTATACTTGTTGCATTATTGTGCAGACCTGCGTGGGTATAATATATGTATGATATTACGTTAAGAGAAATTACCGGTAAAACAAAAAAATAATAACAATAACGATAATAAAATATTAATGTTATATCGACGAGACCCCGTGACCCGTTACACCTACTACATAATGTTATATGCGCGCGTATGCCCATACCTATGTATAGTTTCACTTTCTGCACCGGTGTATACGGTGTTATTATTAATATTATGCATATCTTCATTCTATTCGGCGATGATAAGCATACGCATAAATATAGGTGTATAATATGCACAGACGCAGAGTGATTATTTTATCAGAGAACAATCATTACCTATATTATATTCTATTTCAAAACCATCGAGTTTTTGAAAATATAATATATAAATACAAGCATAATTATTTACCAAAAAACGAATATCAGTGAAACAATCAGGACCAAGAGATTACAATCAATGGGTATCACTTCGACGGGGCACAAGTGGAGAACAAAAACCCATTACTCCATACAGTACAAGAAAAACCCCTAACAGGTAAAAGGCCCATTGGAAGAGAGAGAATGCGTTAGAAAGATGTAGTGAAGAATGATGTGGGAGAGCTAGGAGGAAGAATAAATTGGATGGAATGAGAGACCGGGACAGGATGGAATAGATCAAGATCTATATACTATACACGGTAAATGCTGCTAGAAGCATAATATGAAAACCGCTGATAACGAAAAAGAAAAATATACATATTTTTTATTGTTATAAATTCTCAAAATATTATTTTATTATAAACGACAACATTTTGTAATATTATATACAATTTATGATAAGGTGTATACTACATTTTTAATTTCATATTCCCAAGCTCATTATTTTTTCGATTATTTAAGGATCTGTAATGATCAAATTTTAACAATAAGGGGTAATTAATTATAAGAAAAAAGGCTACAGTTAGTATTTAAAGTTAATGCACAGAGTAGTGAACCAGTATGTTTTTACAGAATACCTCTATAGTAAAACATTTCGAATTGTTTTGCAATGACTTGGAAAAAACAAAAAATAATTCGAAAAAAACATTATTTTCAAAAACGTTTATCTATCCTTTTCGAGATACCTAATATGAAACGCGTTTTATGTCCAAGAAAATACGAGTATGAATAAAACCACACCAACGTAACCATACGCCTGTAATGGACGACGAGGAATATTGAGTCATCGATGTTTATTTTATAGAATAGGTAAGTCAAGCAAATTAGCCTTTAAAAAATGTATTTTAGTAAAAAATATATTCAGACCTAATGCCATTGAAGTTTCATTTGGTCTGAGAGCCCTCATGGCGTTCTTGCATTTTAGCCGATGATTTGTGTTAGGATGATATTTTGTGTCAGGATCAAGTATTAACCAGCTTGGAAAGGTTTTTATGACGTTAGTGATATTGGTGATAACGATAAGAATGCATAGAGTCGCGTAACAGGTGTTTACTATTCGCGGCGAAATTAACTCGTATCGGTAGACAAAAGATGGAGAAAATACAAATCAACCAAATTCTACACGCTTATCGTTGTAACAATAAGTACGTTTATTAACACAGGCTAGAGTGTTAGACGTAGGCACCTACATAATATGGTGTGCCCGTCGCAAAATTATCGAAACACAAAACAATATTTTATTGTTCCTACACGATACAACGAATGGTGCCTATGTAATCTATTATTATTAATTATTATGGGTAATAGGTACTCAATATAACATATTATGTATGTTACGCTCTGCAGTCGTCCGAGAGTTTTGCACAAAGTGCAGATTATCTTCCATTGTGAAATTATATTATACATCTATACTAAACCTACGATATAATATTGTTGTATATTACTGTTGTATTATGAGTTAGGCGCGCACTCATATTATTATTATATAGACTAACCTATACATACATCGAGTGCGTATTATATATTTATATTGCGTTACACACGATCGACTATTCTATCATATTGTAATCATATTTTATTTAATGTTATTTACCGCGAGAAACAATGAGGAAAACCACGCATAGCGTATCGTAATCATATATTATATATATACAGAATGTAGCAGGGAGATCTGACAAATGAAATAACTTTTGTTCTAATCAATAATTTCTTTTTAATTTATTATTTGCAGACGCTTGATCCACACGAAGCAGCACCTATAGCAATTTTATATTTTAATTTTTCATACTGAAAATAAAAAAAATTCAATAGATGTAAATTTTTATTGTATAATCCAAATATCCATTTGTATATTATCTGTTTATTAAAAAAATTTGACTGTAAAAACTTTTATATAAGTCGCATGCAGTTTATTTTATTTTTATTTTTTTAAAACTAATTATTTTTGCTAAATTAAATTGATTTTAAACCTAAAAAAGGTTTATCTTTCTCCTAAGGATAGTAGTCCCTGAAAAAGAAAATGCAAAAAATATAAATTTTTTTTAATATTTTATAAGCATTTTTAAACGGGTAACGTACTTGTTAAAAATTCTTTTTAAATTAATGGGCTATAGGTACTATACAAAACATTGGTGATTTAAAAAAAAACATATAATATAAGCCACTTGGATGAATGTTTTTGCAATCAATCGTTTTCTAAACTTTGTAAACCAGATTGAGTAATTGGCTATTTTTAAATTTTCAAAAAAATCGTACGCGCGTATCTATATATATTATGACACATTTTCGAACATGTCGTGAAATCAACAAACTAATTAATACATAGATAGCATATTAGTGGCGTGACCAGGACTTCTTCATGGGGGTTCCGAACCAGAATCCACCCTCCTCAATGGATGCGCCACTACACCATATCAAATCACATCACAATCCTGCAACGGATATTCTTTTATTTTTAATTCAATACAGCTATACGCCTATACTATTATAGCAATAAACATATACCTACGTCCTACTTATATAAATATTAACATTAAAATGTAAAGTTATATAATATTATAAAAACGAGTGTTTTGCATTCAATTTCTAAAGTTACTATTGTTGACAAAAACATATTTATGATTCATAGATTTCCTTATAGAGGAAAACTATCGAGTAGCATATGCTATGGTTTTGAATCTTTTTGATCGTTATACGTAAGTATGTACGATATTATATAATTTACTTGAATATATTTTAAATATCGATAATTTTGAATAAATATGCACTTTACAATTGAAACAATTTAGTAATCATTGCCGGTGGATCGCCCTGTGTCTCGTTCCCTTTATATATAGAAATAATTGTAAACAGTTATATATCGGTCTCCTCTTCGAGATAACCGTAAAAATCGCGATATCGGGGAGATTAAAAAATTTTAAAAAAAAAACACCTATAACCATCGGTCAAAAATGATCGCCGTTGCGACGCCCCACATATACATAACATTTATATTTATTTTTTTGTTTTTCTCTCCGCACGGCTGAACCGCCGTGAAGAAAATAGCTTAATAGTACAATAATGTCGATACATATATTTTATTGTGTTATGCGTTACAATACACCTGACCGACGACTCGGATGCTTTCGCGTATTTCGCAACAATGCCGCGTGCACACGTACTGTCGGCACAATTTTTTGTCGGTCCCGGTTTGCTGTACTATATAGTCCCGCGCGCGCGCACAACGGTCGAATAGACGCGTAATTGTTCGGCGGCCTATAAGATTCCGTTTTGATAACGACGAAAATAATCATACCGTCGGTTTATATATGACTATGTTACGCAACGTATATATAATATGTGTGTCCTATGTACAGCTGGAGCAGATCTGCGGTGCCACAATAATAATATATTGTACCTAAACCGTATAATAATATATATGTCATATATAGTTTGTCCGCGAGTGAAAACCGCCAGCTCTTCGATACTCGACCGAAAAGTGTTTTAAATTATATTTTCACTACAATTACCGCGAGCATATATAGGCGACGTCGTGGAAGTACATATCGCAATTTAATTGATTTGGCAATAATCTATTCCGAAAGTATACATTTTTTCATTGTAAGTACTCGAAAACTCAAAATTATTTATGTACCGTTATAGATAATAATAAATTGTTGTAGGTTAAATTAAATAGTTCAAGTATAATTTGTTAGGAGTCTGTTGTAGGTATATTCTGTATGCACTGTAGTAGGTACTTGTACAGTTGGATTTATGCGTGTACAACGTTTTGCGTAAACTTTTATGATGTTCAATATCAATATAAATATATAATGTACCTATCATAGTACTGTTCTAATGTTAAATGTTTCTGAAAATGTAAATGTTCGCTGTTTTTTGTATATATTATATATTGCTTCAAAATCGAGTATATATATAATATACAAGGCGATTCACCAATCACACTCTTTTATCTTTAAATAATGAATTTATTTAAATACTGATTTTTGAAATATTTTGAACACTTACCTAAAGATCGTGTTATTTACAGATTTTTTCTACCATATGTTTAAAGTAGTGTACTGCTGTGTACTGTGTAATTTGAGTAATGGGAAAAAAATGGGTAGGTATATATACCCACAGAGTCTTCCAAGTTTGGTGCGATAATACTGGTGGAGAACACTGTTTGAATACTTGTTACGTGATCCACCCCATTTTTGCCCCTCAACATTTGAGAGACCCTGAGCTCACATATTACCTATAAACACTAAACGATTGTTTTGCACTTATCGGTTGGTCAGGACGTATTGTTCTTGTCACATTTTCGCGATTACGGTTGGTTGGTACCCATTAAGTGGATACTCGGTACAGAGGCATATAAAAAAAAAAAAATAACAATCTGTCGTGACACGACAGCGACGGCGATTCCTAATGGGTTTTTATTGTCAACCCTCGAAAATCCGAACCGTAAATATTTCATCGAAACGTATCTACGGTCTACGATCGGCCTGAGCGCGCACTGCTGTTTTTGTAATAATACACATAATAAAAGCACCTCCTACATGATCGATTGTCGTATTTATATTTATTTGTTTGTTTTTTTATCGAAACCGCGGGTGACAAGCACTGCAACAGCGTAGTACGTGTAATGCGTTTAACGTGTAAAGTTTCGACTCGAATGGACAACGGGTCGTACGTATATAATAATGCATGGATACATATATAGAGGAGGAAACAACAAGGCGTCGTCGGCTTTCGGCGACACATATTATATAGTAATAATAATAATAATAATGTAATATATTATATAATATTGTTCGTGTGTGTGTAAAGCGACGACACGATGGACAAAGGGAAAACAAGGGAGCTGCTGTATAGTAGGCGGCAGTCGCACACCCTTGTCGCCGCGAAGCACAATACATCCGACGGCGACATTCGACGGCACCGGAACGACGCGTCGGACGTCTGAGCGCCAATACGATTTCGTGTGACGTCGCCGTCGCGTCGCCCGCAAATCCGACGCCCGCACCCCATGGGTAGGTGGTATTAGGTACACTATACTGCAGGTATATACCTGGCATACCGTATTATTATTATTATATACGAGCAGAGGAGGTGTCGCCACCGAGACGCGTGTGATTTTCCGAATAAAAATATTATATTTCCAATATATTATTTTATATTATGTGGTAGATATATGCTATAGACACCATTCGCTAAATTATTGTCATTTAGACTACTAATTTACAAAAATAATTTAAAAGTTTACATCGTGAGACTAAATATTATAGCAGCATAAAATTATGCAATATAAATGTCGACTACCTACGAGATGAAAGAAAAAAAATAAAAGAAAAAATTAGATGGAATATTATACGCATTATAGTTAATTTTAAGAATTTACGATTTTGTTGATATCTTCTTGGTCAGGTCCCCATATTTAGTATAGGTGATCAGGTATATTTTATACTATTCTGGTAGCTGCTAGTAGGTAGACATGTTTGACGTTAAGAGTTTCCCCACAATTTCCTCCCATTGGCCTGGTTTTATTGTCACAGACTTATATCGTTTTTACTATAAATTGCATTATTTGATATTTATGAAATCATCTATGAAAAATATAGCACCCCTGCAGGTTACCTAACCGTAGTTTGTAGAGAATTAAATGCGAATGATTTTAAATTTATTTTCGTGCAACGTGATATAGCTGTAGGTATGTAGTTCTGATTATTTGGGCACATGCGTAATCATCCTATCCAAAGTGTTTAGATCATTTATATGCACGTGGAAGAGCCACAAATGTGCGATATTTGAAAATTCTAAACGCAACATGAGATTTTCCGCTTTTCCAAACAAGGAAATGCCACCCGGGCGAAGTGCCTCGGCTGCAACGTCTGTTCACGGCTCACGTATGATATTACCATCATGAAAATAATATTTAAGACCATAATGACCATAACCGTCGATGAACGCGGTGTATTATCGAATATAGAAGAAACATAATACCTCGTAATGTGCGCGCTACGACTGATGCACTCGGCTACAGGACTACATGGCATTTATATATAATAATATTATTATATTATATAATAAATGTCCGGGCAGCGGGATGCGGGCAGTCACGTCCGAATCGGACTCCAAGACGGACCAGGTAGTCACGTTCCGAGGTAGTATATAATAATAATAATATGTAATATATTATATATAGTAGCTGCGCGTTATCTCAATGTATATGTATTCAGAGAGAGAGAGAGAGAGAGATAAAAGATAGAAAGAAACAGAGTGATGAGAGTGTGTCCCTCTCACCTACAGCACAACATCGGTATCGATATAAACGTCCGACACCCTCGTCGTCCTAATGGATGTGGGTGGGTGTGTGTGTGTGTGAGTGAGGAAAGCGTTTTTCACTGTACGACGTATACGTGCGTGAACGGCCGTAACGGGTCTGTAAGTCTGTTATATATATATATATATAATGCACGTACTATAATGTGTAGTCATCGATCCCGATGATGACGAATGAGACGTGGTCCGTCACAATTATAGTGCACCTACCTATCTGTGATGGTGGTAGGTATATTATGTCCGTACATCATTATTATCGTTATATAATATATATAAGTGAATACGTAAGTGATTGAAGACGTGCCCCCCTCAGGACGAAGTTACCCCCTCCTCGCCTTCTTGTACGACCCACTGCACCAACTTGTGTGGTTTTTTTTTCGTTTAACTACTTTTCATGGTGTCCGGTTGACTCGAGGAGACCGCGCGGACGGATCCGACCGACCGGAAAAACGATTAAAAAAACACGTCTTGGACAACGTTCGAGACGACTCTAATCGCGACGAATAGGATTTAGGATTTTGTAAGCGTCTTATGCCTATTATGTACCTAACACGATATTGTTCTGGTACCTACACGGGACGGACGGCGATCGGTTCGGATACTGGACGTAACAGGTGGAAATATACTCGTAATATACAGAATTTGATTACACATTGTTTACAATATTGTACAAAGCTCTCGACATTGTTTGCCGTCAAAACGGTCAAATTATACATAGCCACATGGTAGTAAATATTCGGACACGAATGTAGTTTCGTCAGAATATATTATATATATTCTAATATTATTATTGTATGTAAATCCATTCGAATTTGTTGCGGACTTGCTACTTGATGTATTATACTTTTCACATGTAGGTACTTATATATTATTTTAACACGTGCCCGAAGTGCTGTCCTCGCTCGTGCGCAGGTTTCTGCATCGCGGGGTTAATAAGACGCATAATATATTGTAATGTCACAAAGGTGATACAAATCCTGCAGCATATGTACACACACTTCACGACTATAGTTTGTATAACAATATAACATTTGACTAGTTTTTTTCGTGTAACGATTGGACACGATGAATATTGTAATTATTACAATTAGTATAATATTTCAAGAGAAACCTTTTGGCCCGCGGTAGTAAATCGGAACTATACTTATAATGTACGATCGATCTGATCAAAGCCAATTATAATAATAAAATATTTTCGCACCAATCTGTTTAAAATATTTTTAATTTAGATTACGACATGCGGGACAGTGGAGACCTATACAACTATACCTATAAATGAAAATATGATGATGGTCAAAACGGACGTACATGACTTTGTGAATACAACAGCTGAATTTATTGTTGATACCTAGTAATATATTGTAAAAAATTGATTTTAATATAATTGGACATCACATTTTTAACATACCCTATATTTAAAATTATAGATAATTGTGTTTTTAATAAACACTTGTGGTCCTAATTATCTCAATTTTGCACACCCACATTGCCATCATATAAACATTAAATATTTGTTAATTTAACTTATACCTATCTATTCTTCAACAACTTGATTTAATTCTTATCAATACTTATATCTATAAGTTTGTGTATATTATAGTTTCGGTCGGACCATTCTGTCGTCGCGCTAACAGAAGCTTATGAGTTATGACTAAATTTTATTTTGCCATGGTCATTGGTCGTATATCCCATACCGCGTACAAATAATACGGCAAACTTGGTGGAGATCTATTTCGATCGCCGATCTATATCGCTCGGTCGACGGGAGATCGTAATTATTGTTGGGTTATCCTTCAAGCAAGCAGTTATGAAGCCCGCTCGCGCCGATCGAACACGATGTTTGATTAATTCGTAAATTGAATTCGGTTAGCAGGCCCGACGAGAATTAGTCCACGTTTTCATTTATGTCCTGCACGTATCCGACGTCGACCCGGCAGCGTATATACCGCCGGAGGGACAATTGAGGTCAAATAAGTGTTATATTGGTGTACATGATATATACGTATTACCGAGCGTGGGTGTGACTTTATAAATATGCACATAATACAGTATATTATAATACACACACATAATGAAGTAAAATATCGCATATTATTATAATATTATTGCGCGTGTGAGACTACATTGCACAATCGATATTTCGTTCGCTCGGCTATTTTATTAATATATAGGTACCTGTAGTGCGGCGTATTACTAATAACCGACGAAGACGACGACCTTAAAACGATAATGAAATAAAAAGCGTATACACACGCATATTGCAGCGTTTGAAACTTACAACGAAGACTGCCTCTCTACCTATACCGGCTTTACTTATATTATGATAATATGATCGCGGCCGTAACACATCCACGATAAAAAAAAATATATACATATACGCGGGCGCGGGCGGTCACGGCGAGAGAAGAGACTTTAACGTGCTCCTCCCGGTGCGGCGAGTTGCGCAACGCGAACGTTTTATAAATTATAATACGGCAAGACTCGTCGCGGTATATAATATGTATGTTATAATACGCGGTCGTCCGCCGCCGCAACAGGTAAGTATATTCTATTATTATATTATAGCGTATATCAAAATATAATATTGTACATGCGCGTACCTATATACCTGTAGAATGCCGATGCAATGTTGGCGAGAGATGATATTCGACGACGGCGGCGACGGCGACGATAATATTATGGGCGCACGTATATACAAATAACGTGTACCCATACAGTATAATGTACGAGGAGAAGAGCAGTCTCTTTTATATTTCAAGGATCGTCACGACTTTGTTCCGATTCCACGCAAAAAACGGCTCCGACGGTAATGCGCATGCCACCGTGTCCCGGCGCGCATATAATATAACACACATATATATATGATATGATATAATATTTATACATATACTCGCGTGTGTGTAGAAAGGTATTATATCGCTTATAACGACCGATTGGCCCAGTTCGGCTCTGCAACAACGCCGTGCGGCCATGTCATTACCGCTATACAGCTGGCCGCCGTTTCGATTGACGTTTTTCCGCGAGTACCTATATTATATACGGTCCTAACGATTATTATAAATACGCCTAAATATATATATATTTCGTGATATATACCAAGCGATATAATAATATAAACTGTTATGTCTTTGTCGTAAAAGTTTTATGGGTACCTACGACTCCAGTCGTTGTTAAATTGTGTTATAATATTATTGTATTGATCGTATTGCTGTATGCGCGTGTACGCTCACAGTAATTATTATTATCATCATTATTGTTGTTGTTGTTTTTGTTGTCATTATAGTTATTATATCGTTATTATTTGATTATCGTGGTCGCGTCTTGGAGGACACTCCCGGTGCCAAATTGGAGCACGAAAACGTGGTAGTTAACGAAGCCCGACTGCAGTACGTACGTTTCCCCAACCCCCCCACTTTTAAATTATACCAATTTTTTTATGCAATTATTTAGCATGCAATTAGCATGCATTTGCACGACTATTTTTGTAATTTGCACGATTTTAGTTTATGCGCAAAATCTAAAAATATCCGTGGGGGGCTGAAGAAATGTTTCACCAGCCCCGCCAAACATAAATAATGTGATTTTCAAACTTTTTCCTGTGCCAATATTTAGCACGTAATTAGCATGAATTTGCACGATTAGACCCGGACTTCGCACGTCACTCCCCCGCCCTACAAATCGCATTATCTATTTTGCGCATTTCCCCAGCCCCCCACAAAACTTAAATAATGCGATTTTCAAACTTTTTCCTGTGCCAATATTTAGCACGTAATTAGCATGAATTTGCACGATTAGACCCGGAATTCGCACGTCACTCCCCCGCCCTACAAATCGCATTATCTATTTTGCGCATTTCCCCAGCCCCCCACAAAACTTAAATAATGCGATTTTCAAACTTTTTCCTGTGCCAATATTTAGCACTTAATTAGCATGAATTTGCACGATTAGAACCGGAATTCGCACGTCACTCCCCCGCCCTACACATCGCATTATCTATTTTGCGCATTTCCCCAGCCCCCCACAAAACATAAATAATGCGATTTTCAAACTTTTTCCTGTGCCAATATTTAGCACGTAATTAGCATGAATTTGCACGATTAGACCCGGAATTCGCACGTCACTCCCCCGCCCTACACATCACATTATCTATTTTGCGCATTTCCCCAGCCCCCCACAAAACTTAAATAATGCGATTTTCAAACTTTTTCCTGTGCCAATATTTAGAACGTAATTAGCATGAATTTGCACGATTAGACCCGAAATTCGCACGTCACTCCCCCGCCCTACAAATCGCATTTTCCAGGACTATCAAATCGTAATCATATAATACAATTATATAATGTGTATTTAATTTATCATTATTGATGCTACATGTTTTACGTTGTTTTTTGATGTATGATAAATGTTGATATTATTTTAAATTTAAATTTACATTTTGTCTATTGGAGTCGAAAATTTGTAAATTGTTTATTCTGTTTAAATAATCTATACTAATCTATACTTAGATTTGATGATTCTAATATTTATTACGACTGGTGGCCACGTGGTGCTAAAGACGTATATAATATAATCGTTCTCCAGCAGTAATTAAAAATTTAATTATATAATAATATACCTCCCCTATCAAATACATTTCATCACCGCCTGATAAGAATTAACTATATCCAAAATTTTAATTTAAAAAATGATTGATATCTCATCAAAAACACTCCGTGTAAAAACATCGCTAAGTAGAAAAAATCACTTTGATTACAAAAGTTATGATTTCAAATATTGGCTAAGTAATTTCATAAATTCATTAATATAGAAGTTTCTATAATTGTTAGTATTTAATGTACCTTGTGTATTTATTTAGTTCAAATAATTTTAATTAGCTTGGTGGTTACTAGAAGAATGTATTTAAATAGTTGTATTGTTCGATAGTTAAACAATAATAAAAAGGGGGTCAAGTGGATGTCGCTCCGCTGTACAGTAGGCTACAAGTAGATCACTGTACTATAATGGATGGTATTAAATTTGAATTCAATGATATAATATCATTGTATAAGAAAAACGATTCTGAGCGGAGACGGTATGTCAGTCTAGGATATTTTAAATTATATTGATATTGTTATTTTACGGTAGCTGCTAAGTTGAATTAATATTATTCATATTATTTAATTATTAACCTAAAATTATCAGTGATGCTAGAAAAATATTATAATATATACTTTTACTCGTTAAAATTGATTTTAATATGTAATTTCGTCCAAATTTAAACTTAAAATGTCTGTAAAAAATAACTGTGTTTATATATTTTTTAGATTTTTTGTTTACAGTATGTACTATTTATTAGAATCTTTATTTTAAATTTTCAATCCTTAGTTATAAAAACTGACCATTTTATAATTGTTTAATTACAATGATTGATAATTTTCGAGATTTTGATGAATTTTGTCAAAATTCGAACTTTAAATGATTATAAAAAAAATGTGTGCCTATGTATTTTTAATATTTTTCAATTGCTATTGTAATAATATATCAGGAGCCTTGTATTAAATTTTCATTATTTTTGGCCCAACAAATAAAATGTAATTGATATTAATAGAAAAAAAAACTAAAAAATTTGAAAACTGAAATCGTCCGTAAAAAGCTGAAAAACAGTCAAAATATATTCAAAATTAGATGGTGTATAGAAATAGCTTATATAAACATTCAGTGAAATTTTCATGCATCTACAGTTATTTGTTTTGAATTGCAACAAAATAAGAAAATCGCTACATGAGAAATCGAGTGAATATCTAATCTTGTACAAATTTGAACTTAAAATGCTCATAAAAATTTATTATGACTTGCTTATAAACTTTTTTTTATTGATAAAATTAGGCAAACTTATGAGGAATCTTGTATTACATTTTCAAATCTTAGATTTAAAAAGAAAAATTTTTATGAATTTCTAACTCAAAATAAATTGCACATTTTCGTCATTTTTACGTATTTTGTAAAAATTTGAACTTTGATTACCTATAAATAAAAATTGTGACTACGGATTTTTAATATTTTTCATCTGCCTTGAAACTATAT
>JANEHU010000846.1:0-111943 GCA_027563435.1 Nasonovia ribisnigri | reverse complement strand
GGGGTTTCATCGATTCCGCCAGACCTTTTTATACTTGGGTATAAGGTTTATCGATTCCGCCAGCATCGATTCCGCCAGTGCAGGTAGTTTAAAAACGACCTATCGATTCCGCCAGGGAAAAAATAATCTTCCCGAACATTTTAGTTTTATTTTACTTACATAGTTATATTATAAATATTATATGAAATACCTGTATAAAAATGTTATCGCTAATTGATGTCTGATGATAATCTAACTTGTATACGCGTAATGATACGAAAAACGACTAATAGTATTGTCCAAATAAAAACTGTGAGTCCGGAATCTGGTTAAGAAAAATATTCGGACTTTCTTTTTTAAGCCCAGAAGAAGTTTCTGATTGTTTTATAGAAGAGTTTATGGCACACTGCCCTAATGATCCAAAAATGTTAACATTTTGTGATTATTTAACTGAAAACTACATTGACGAGTTTTCGAGATTTCCACCCAATGTTTGGGCCTCTTTCTCCATTAGTTCTGAGCGAACCACAAATAGTTGTGAATCTTTCCATGCAAAACTCAATTCATTTTATTTATTTAACTATATTGTATTATTTTATATTATATTAATTCACATTGCCTTAGTTTGGCATCCATTATACTATAAACATATCATTGTATAACTTAAAACTATATTTGACTAAATTAATTTATATTTAAATTTTTTAAATATATTATTATTATTATAACAAAAACGGGTTGACAGCAGCAGTTGCCTGGTCGAGGTAAAAATTGGTTGGTGGCGGAATCGATAGGTTGTTTTTAGACTACCTGAACTGGCGGAGTCGATACTGGCGGAATCGATGCTACATTGGCGGAATCGATAGGTCCCCGACTATGCTTGGTAGGACCTCCATGTATTATTTGAAGGCTGACCTTTTGATGGCCCCAAAGACCGTATTTCTTTATAGTGTGCGAGTCCTGTACTCCTGTCTAAATGGCAGTTCATATTAAAGCTCCGATTTCTGTATAGGTACCAATGTACCTATTATGTGTTAATTTTATAAAAGGCTAAATTATTGTTATTAGGTGTCAGCATAGCTTTTTTCTATATTAGTTGTTAATTTGTTTACAGTGCCCATAAAATGTTTAATATATTTCATTTTTTTTCATATTTGAAGGATTTTTAAGAAAACTGTATTTATTTAATATGTAATTAATTATACGTAAGTTGCATACTTGTTGTGCGCCTGTAAATAAATGTTTTTTGTTTAATTTAATAATTGTTTATGTACAATGTAATAATTAAAGCGTTAATGAGTGCCCCTAAAAAAGTAAAAACTTAAATGAGAAAAGTTTTGTCAAAATCTTTATTATTGTATATTACGGTCTAGCACTCTAGCTTAACATTTCATTCGCGTCCACTCCGATTTTATGGTAAATTGGGTGGTTTTAATTCATTTTAATTTTAAAGTAAGTTTTAGGAATGTAAAATATTACAATTATTGAATTCGTACTATATAAAAACTATAATTTAGCATAATGATCAGTGACATTATTTTATACCAATCATATAATTAAATAAATTGTATTTATTATTATTTTGTATTGCAAATGTGCAGAGATATTTATATTTTTGTTGTCAGCCATTTTTATAAAATAACATAAGTCCCTTTTAGATTTATAAAAAATAATAAGCCTTTCCCTGCATTAAAAATACCCAAGCACATGTCTGGACACTATACAATTCTAACACATTGAAGGATTTTTAATGTAACTTATAAAGTAGATTATTAGTTAAACTAACTCAATGTATCAGTTTTTAAATTGGTGTTTTAGTGAAAAACTAATTCTAATAAAATAATTTTTGCTCTCCAAAAACTCATATTTAATTTGGTATGTCTGAAATTTCAAAAACCATGTGACTCGATAAAATAGCTATGGGTTTAGTGGATGACAATGTTCTGGTGCTGTATTTAGCATTAAAATATGCTTAAGATTAAACAAGATAGCTATCTTTATTGTCATTTATAAAAATACCACATTTGAAAAACGCAAAATAATTTTTTTTCCGGTAAAAACCTGAAACATCCATTCTGTATATTTAATGCTTTTAATAATATATGAATATAAATTAGAAAGAAAGATCACAAGTGTAATACCGGCAGCTGGTTGCGGTGCAATATTATAGTACCTATAATCTATATCGTAGCATATTATCGTGTAACAATATACTAAAATAAATTTATATTTTATTAAAAAAACAGAATTGTGGCATTTAGGTAAACATTAGAGTTTTTAAATACATATTGGTTACTACCAAATTTAAAGAGGAGATGGTTTCGAGATGACAAAACTTTTTTTAAATATTGACCAACCAAGAACTAAAAAGTATAAGATTAAAGCGTATAAAGCTGTAACTTTTTCTTTTGACAATATAAGTATTTCATTAAAAATAATATGAATTTATCCAGAAAATAATTTTCTCTTCAAAACTGATATAGCTAGTGTTTAAACTCGTTTTGGATGTGCCCAATTGTGGACCGCTTAATACTAACTGTAGGCAACACAATTATTTAAATTTTTTAAATCTTGCAATATTATACTGGTTATAGGCAGACGGAGACGGTTTGTGTGGGTTTCACATCCTTTTCGCATCCTTTCATTGTCACTCATAATGTTTGTACACACGTCGGTGTAAAGTTCAATAAATCGTAAATCGTAATGGTATCATACAGCCATACAAGTTAATACTTACATAATATTTCGCCACGTGCAAACAAAAAAACGATTAGCAAAGCATATACAATATACCTAGGTATTTTATTTATAATCTAAGTTATAAGTTAATTATAACTTTTAATCATTACATGTGGTTTGATGTTTTTATATAAATAAATTAGGTACTTATAATATTTGTTGAGTTAATGCAGTGGCTTGATGGGTTTAAGCAATGTGGAAGAAATTTTGAATTTTGAATTACGAAATGCATACCATCAGATTAGTTTTGCAAATTTTTATATATTTTAGCGTCGTGGGAATTTAAGTGCTATGTTTTAGAATAATAATTTATAGACGTTTACGTAAAAAATAATAGTTTATCACTTGGCGTTGATTGCGACATATTAATTCTCTTTTCCTCGTATCTTTCATATATGTATGTTTAGTATTTCTAAAATTTATATTTTTATAAAATCAGTAAAATATATTTACATGCTAATGGCGTTATACAGATCAATGTAGGTATAGGTCCCTAATTAACTTGTGGTGATCGAGACAACAAATAAGTTAATACCCATGTACATTGTGCTGTATCTATACTAATAAACATTTTTTATTAGTAATTACAATTGGAAGGTAGTATTTTAGTACTTGTAACTTGCGCTACCAATCGGTATAAATAAGTGCTTATGTAATTTGAACAACATCTAAATATTAATTTTGGTAATCTGAGTTGCGGTGACAGAAAACGAAATGACATAATATTATGTTAATAATCTGTACCATACATTCAATTTAAATTGTTAGAATTTATCTGATAATTTTACTGACCTCACAACAGTCATAGGCACAGCATATAAAACGTGAATAAATAACATGAACAATTTATTGGACTATGAATAATATTCCTAATTTTTTACATATTTTATTATTAGTTGAAATATTACTAATTATTTATATACAATGTACCTACGTACAATTTTCTTACATTTTTCATTTTATATTATAAACATTTTAATAATTTTCTTGAAATATTCCTATTAAAAAATAACTTTATTGATTTAAACTTTAAAGTACAGATTAATAAGTTAAAATAATATATTATTAATAAAATTACTTAAAAGCGATGCTAATTACAATTTTTATTAGATGAAAATACCACAAATTATAATTTTTGCAGATACAAATACTTGACTATTACTTATTAATACTCTTTTATCTAATTTTCAGTTCGGCGTGAATTAAAATCTTAATTTTTAAAATTGGTGCAAACTACCAAAGTTAATTTTTAGATGTGAAAAAATTACAATTATTTTTGTTGTACAAATTATACACAATAAGCCTCTTAAATGTATTAATACTAATGCGGGCTAATACAAAAAATATTAATAGTTTTAAAATCAATTAAGTGTTTATGTAAATTACTAACCAATCTAAAATAATAAGTAAAAAAGTAAAGTCTTTTATTTATTTTTATTCAAAAATGTTTTATAAAAATCATAACTTAGTAACATAATATTTTAACATCTGAAAAGGCACAAAACCTATATTATTTTCTTTTAATATTGAACCCTTACATAAATAACACACGTAGGTATACAGGAATATACTTCATATATAGTGATTATAAAAATGGTATAACATTAAAACTGGACAGAAGACTGCTGCAGTCTGTATACCTTCTGACCAGATAGCTGGTATATCTTATTGTGTTGTTGGGAATTATTATTTTAAATGTTGCGTGCACCGTTTATCAACCAAACCGGTGAAATCAGTGTATAAAGTATGTACAGACAATAAACTTGTCTCTTTTAATAAAACATAATAATATAACTCATATGTTGTCGTAACAATAAAAATAATTCATTGGAACGAGTTTAAAAAAAGACCAACTACAATTGCGCGCGATTTACACTGCGTGTCGTTTATCTGTAAATTTACGGACGAAGCAGCACCGTGTAAAGGCAAGATAAATCGCAAGGAAACTGCATAATAATGTATTTATTCGTATACGTATAATATTCGTTGGCGTGCGGCCGTGCAGAGGTATTTACATACAACAACAATATTTATAATCGAATGTCATTTACCATATAATTTATATGTAATATATATATATATCATCGTGTAATACTGTTTAGTGTTTACTGTAATAATAATATATAAACATAATATGGTGGTTGTATCTTTGTTGACACTCGTTCGCCGTACACGTATTTATGTAATACTATTCAAGTACCTCATCACTGTCCTGTGTAAATGTATAAGCTGGTCATGTATAAGCATGCATATTATATGCGATAATCGCAACGGTAACAATATATTATATAAGTATATAATATTGTAATAAAATATATCAACAAGTGTGACTGTTTGAATTCTGTTCGGTCGGGAATCGTGCGAGTTCAGTCGTCTTGTAAGTGGTAGGTATATGGTATAAACTATAATCGTATAGAGTAGGTTAAAACAGTCTAGTATGAAGACTATTATTTTTTTTGTGCCCAGGATATACATTCGGTATAATTGCAAAAAAAGGCATTTAGAGTTCATATTCAATTACCTAACTTTATCATAGATCTTTTATAAATATTTATTACGTCTATAATATATTTGTCACATTTCTTTCTCCTACCCTTAGACCCATTCTCAATGATTTCAGGGTAACATGTAAAGCCTTTGATAATCCGTATAGGCATCAACCTTTATAGTCGAACTCTAAAATATGGTCTCAAACCGAACACTTCAGTGTGATGTAGAACTCGAACTGAACATTTCGTCCAACATCAAACCACACCTGTACTATATATTTATTAATTATTATATTTCATTATTTATCTGAACCCAAACTAAACTTTTGAATTAAATGTCAAATCAAACTTTGTATTCTTATGTCAAACCAAAATAACTATAACGACTATCGAGTAAGGAGTAGGATAATTATATCATTTCGAACTTTTTGTTTGAGTTCGGTTCGGTTGGGTTTGGTATTTTTAAAGGGGTATGGTCGAATTGCACTTATTTTAGTCGAATTGCACTTGGATTTAAAAAAGGTAATGGTCGAACTGCACTCGGGTAAAAAAAATGTAATGGTCGAACTGCACTCGGGTAAAAAACAGGTAGTGTCGAACTGCACTTGGGCTCAAAAAGTATTTCAATAAAATTATCATGCATTTGAAGGGGTTAAACATTTGGTTCACACTCATTATCCTATAATTATTATATTATACATTTATACTTTATATTATATTATATTTTAAGCTCAAATATGAGGCCGAAAAAGCCCACGTCAGAAATATAATTATCAACTAGATAGTCTTGAACTGCTTGATGTTTAGTCTTTCCACGCGAAGTTCAATAAATCATTTTCATCGCCACATCCAAATATATTTGTTTTCATTGATGTTTTAACTCAATTACAAATCGATACCTACATTTTAATGCAGAATACTGACACAAGACCATCAACAACTCGGTACCAGAAAAAAATAAATAATATTAAGAAATATATTGATTTATATACTCAAAAGCGTATTACCAGGCTACAATTTTTGAATACTGTTAGTCATTACTCCAAAAAATAATCGAAAGGACAAAAAAAAATATATATAATAATGACGATACTTAAATTTGACGATTAAAAAAAAAAAAAATGTTTTATAATAACAATAATATGTATAGTATAATAAAATATAATATGATGTATAATAGAATAATTATAATGTAAATATATATAATTAACATAATGTGATGTCTAAAACAATCATTTTTAACCACGCCAATGATTAAAATCATTGTCAGTCCTAAGCCTGTAAGTGGGAAGGAAAATGAGTGTTAGCCCTAACCCCTTCAAATTCCCAAGTGTAATTCGATCACTACCTGGTTTTTACCCGTGTGCAGTTCGACCATTTGTTTGTAGGTAATAAGTGCAATTCGACTATCCCGTTTTAAAGCTTGGTTCGACTTTTGAACTTTAAACGGTTTGACCCACCTCTGGTTTTTATTTAACTTCAAATCTTGTCTGTCTGCGCGATTTCTCGACAGCGGCTAAAAGTACACGGTTAAACTAGGTAATTGGTATATTCATAAGCCGGGTGATCTCTAGTCTTGCACGACGAAGAGCTTTTTCTAAAATCAGCCAAATCAAATTTGATTTGCAAAAAAAGCGCCGCGGCGGGGGTTTATTTCTCGTGATCGTCAATAATTGTTATTACACATTACCATAGTATGTGTCATTGTTATTATTATTATTATTATCATCATCGTCGTCGTCGTCTCCAAATCTTCGTCGGTATCCGTAAAAAATCGTCCGATACCGCGAGATCGCCATCGACGGTCGGCCGGACCCGGACGCACACTGAACCGAACACGGACGCTCACGCACACGCAGCGGTGTCGTTATCTTTCACAATAATACGTCATATTACTATTATAATAACAATATATTGAATTTTAGTGTACACGTTTTTGTTTATTATTACAATAGCATAATAATCTCTCGGGAATAGAATAGTAATAATCGTAACAGTGATAACAATAATTATACATTATTGTAATATACAAACACCAGGAATACGATAGGTACAAACCGCACTGGTATTGTAACAATAAATTTATAGATCTCTACTACACCTGTTAGAATTACCTATACCGCATTGTACGCTCGCGAATAGGTAACCGTCTGCGGGTTTTCTCGATCACTGTGCGTGTGTGTGTGTGTGTGTGTGTGTGTGTGTTGGTGTGTGTGTGTACGTGCGTGTGCGGACATCGAGTTTCGGACGGACGCGATTAGTACACCCGGTTTGTCGAGAGCGCGTCGACACTCGCCCGCGCGTCGATCGCCGTGTAGTACGCTATTGTGATAAGTGTTATTATTTTTGAATTAAAGTTGACGACACGCCGTAAGTCCGTAAGTCGGTGTATATCATAGTCGCCACTCGCCATCGTACGTCCAGTCCGCGGTGTGCGTGCGCGGTGCAAATAATAATAATTATTGTCCATTATAATTCATTTATAATAATAGTATAATAATATTATATAGTTGATAGTAATAACGATAATCAGTTGTCGACAATAATAGTAAAATATCGCACGGCGAGCGCGACTCGGACTAGGACGATATTATTATCGTACAATTAATACAACTAATTAATCATATTTAAACTTGAAACCGTTCGCGTGACCGTGTGTTTTTGTTTTTTTCACAAATCGATTCGTCGTTTCCAGCGTACCTACCTACGATCCATCCGCTGCAACCGGCACGCACCCTACCACATCGTCACCGCCGAGAACATAATATTATTGTTATTATCGTGCCACAATAACGAAACGTTTTTTTGGTGGTTCACCGTCGCCACATATCACAGATCATCGCACCGACCGGAACGACCACCTACTCCGAGCCCTGAGGACACGTGGGCGCCGTCACCATGAAGTTCACGCTCTCTGAATGGATAATATTAGCCGTGGTCGGGTCCGTGCACTTCTGTTGCGCCATTTGTATTTCGTTGCAGGCGCCTTTTTACCCAGAAGAAGTGAGTACAGCTGCATTACAGCACCAAAAATCACACAATTACCACATACTTACCCATAACCCGTTGTACTTACATACGATTTCCCAAAGAATGCTGCTAATCGCACCGGCACTTATCGCACGGCAGTATAATTTCCGGGACACACGAATCGGTCAAACGACGTTGATATTATTAAGCTTCATAATATATTATTATGATGGGATTGATATTAGGAGTCACCGATCGGGAGATTCCTAACATTTCTTACCTGAAAATAGATACCTTTTGAAGCAGTTTCGTATATAATAATACTGCTTCACCGCTCGAATAAAGTAGACTGTTTGGGCTGGCATAATAAACTGTACATTATCTAAAGAAACAAAATTATTATTGTTCTGTGCTTTCATGTGTTAAACACCTAGCTACAGCTGTTGTATTCTAATAGACTAATAGGTGTTTAATTGTGGTTATTGTGTTATCAGTGTTTTATATCGTTTTAGGTACCTATTTCAATTTAATTTAGAAATGGATATAAAATTGAGTAATGACAATAAGTAAAAACAGTGAATCAAATTTTTCTTCAAAGTGTATTTAAATACTGATAGTTCTAAGTTTGTTCAAATGAGAAGGACAATATTCTTTAGCTAAAACGGTTTACTATTCTCACCCATGACCATCCGTAACAGTTCGTCAAAACGGTATACAAAAATTCGCTCAAATGATAGGGTACAGGTTTTAAGGCCGATTCTTCCAAATGGACTACGCCCATATTAGGATATTAAAGTAAATATTATTTAAGCTATAATATAATATTCTGTTATTTTTTTTGCGATTATCTACCTGTTGTTGTAAATTATAGGTACACGAGGGTTATCCGATAACAACAATGGACGTAATTAACCTCAAAATAACGATAAAGAACAGTTTGAATCCACGCTTGTTCTTGATATGAAATTGCAGACGTAAATTTCGTTTTCGTATGATTTGGTTTCCGTTAGATCCGACAATTCGATGAAGCTGACGATTTATACATTGAAACTTTATACAAAATAATGGAATTTAAGCCAATTTACACCTTACACGTTTTATTCTTGCATAATATTATTGAATTGTAATAGTATTTATTGTTTTAAATATTCAGGGGGTCTTTTCTTTTTTCCATAGTATAATTATAGTTGCCAAGTCTTCTGCGGAACCTAAAAAGCCGTTGAGATTTTTTAATAGTATGAATAATATTATACGATCAATTATTGGAATCTATTATAAGAGAGTGAAAAATAATTTCCGATAATAATTAGATAGAGCGGTAAACACAAATTAAATATATTTAGTTAATTTCATTGATACAATATTAAAAACACAACATATTGATAAATATAAAGAAAACAAGATGAAGAAATGTGTTTTATAATATTTGAAAATTAAAGAAATATAAAAGATTATAAAAGATTAATTAGTTATATTGCTCAAAAAGTGTTATTGGTACTACCAATTATATTTTCTATTATAAACAAGATAAAACATAAACTATTTTTCCTTCTAATAAGATCGTAATAACATTGTCTAGATTTATTTAATTTGTTTTTTTTTTCAACGAGCTCTGTTAGAATGATTCATATTAAAATAGCTTATAGGTACATAATAGGTTGATTCCCTCTAATTTCTAAACTAACGGAATTAAACGCGATCAGCTGAGCGTAAATTTGGTATATTACGCACTTGTAAGATGGAGACAACAAATATCCGAGTGGCGTCCTCTTAATGTGCTTAACAACAAAAAATTCATGAAAATAGATCATTTTTAAGTTTAAACATGTTTTTTTTTGTTGTACATAAAGTGTCGAATTTTTTTCATAATTTTATAATTTATACTTTTATTGTACACTGATTTATACTGGTATAAGGGATTATAATTTATATTCGTAATTACACGTGGCCTTCAATATCTACATCACATGTTCCAATTTTTTAATATTAATAATTTATTATGTGATAGTACTGCGGATTACTGCGGATTACTGCACACTTGAAGCAGAATAGGTATTATAGACGAATTATTACGACATAATGGTTTTAAAATAAACACCTGTGATTCTTGTTTGTAACTTTGAACGCCGGATAAAAACAAACAAAAACGTCAGTTGATTATATTTATAAAATGGTATATCATAATATTGAACGCTGTTCCGCGTACGGTTAGGTACACAATATGTGAACTCGCAGTGTTCTGGACGGTCGTAAACGTTTTTTCTATTAAAAAAAAATACAAAATAATGTCGTCCTTGCGACGATACATATACTAAACTTGTTGGGAGTTAGGAAGCCATCCGACAATTTTATTCTAGTTTAATTTTTATCGTTTTTAAATTGTATCGTTAGTAAAAAAAACTGATTATGAGTCATTCCGGGAGTATACAATTTTTTGAAGTTACTTGAAGTACTCATTGTCATATCAATAAATTGTGTCCAATTGTTTTGCAGTCAATTACCTAATCATTTATAAATGATATATTTATTTAATATTCTATTTGAGTTCTTTAATGCAAAAACTTAATTATCTTTTTATAACTATCTTGTTTCAAATTATTGTTTGCTCATGATTACCATGAACCTATAAGTTATTTTTCAAAAATTCATAATATATTGTTGATTTAGGAATTTAAGACACCATTGCATGGTTTGATTTTTATAATTTTGAAATTTATATTAAGATATTATGATGTAAAACTAAATTAAAATATTACATACCTGCTTAATTTGAGTAATTAACTTTGCATTCGAATAAGTACAAAATCATGTACCGGTAATTCACTTTTTCTTTAAATAATGAAGAACTAGTTTTTAGTCGAAATGTTCGTAGATAAAATTAAATCTTAACTTAGGTACCTAGTATAGCAATATTTATAGTATGAACTAAATAAAATTCATTTTTTTATTAAAATATTAACGTTATAATTGCATTTTAATTTTTAATAATTATAATTAGTTTAATTTTCTAAAAATAAAATAAGAATGAGTACAAGTTTGATGTATTCTGGGTTTTTATAAAAAAATGTGTAAATTATAATTCAATAAAAATTAAACGAAAACGTTAATTTTTAAGCAATAACATCTTTAAATAATCTACCTGCATATAATTTTAAACTTGTTTCGTCAAGATGCAACACGCATTACGTTAAAGGTATGGTATCCCTGCGGCGTCCAACAGTGAAACAACGATATAATCAGACGCTGACCTATGTCAGAACCGGTAGTGACGCTAGACGCGGCGTCCACAAGCTGCAGGGAGATCGTACCTTAAAACAATTTTCGAGAAGCATAGAATTTATTTCAGTTGGTAACGAAATGTTTGAACAATATATGACTAGAAGAGCTAAATTATTAAATTCGTAAATTTTGAGGTGTGGAGAAAAATATTATACTATACGTAGGTACTTATTTAGTTATCAATAAAACAATTTTAAGTCGTCTGTCTGTGGTATGCTCATAACTATGGTAAAATCGATAAGATATAAATTCCTACGTTTGATAATACAACGATAACGTTTTGCGTGTGCATTGGTACATAGTTTTTGCACATTAATCGTATTTTAACATGAAATTTGTTTTTATCAGCACCTACGGTGGTAATTTAACTATTTTTAATTTTAACTACCAAATATTGTAAATTAAACGTTAATTGGATAACAAAACATATTGATAAATTAATATGCACACAGCTATACACATTAATAATATTGGAACACATTAAGTGATGCACATTTTAATAATTAACGGTATTATAATAACTTAATACTTATATACTGCTATAATAATATTAGGTACGCATTACAGTTTAGCACATTATAAAAATATCAGTTATTGTTCTCACGTTGTTGAATCATCATAATAATACATTTGTATGTGGTTTGGCACGGCGCAATTGCTGCAATTAGTCATGCAACGTGATTGAGAGTAAGTAACGTCCGCTGCCATTAGTTCTCGGATGGGTGACCACCCGGGTTCGTAGTGTAAAAAATCCTGCCACACACATACATGTTGCTAACCTACCGTTTCCAACCGTACCAACCCTACCAACCATAACCCCTACAATATCTAATGGTCATAGTGGCCGGGCTCAAACTCAATAAAAAAAAAAAAATAATTTGCATCCCATATTATAATATATAATAATAATATACTATATACCTTTTCTATGTGTAGACTATCTACTATCTAGAAACGTCATATGATTTAATTTAAGTTTTTAAGATATACAATTTGACACGTGTGTTTTAACAAAATTGCTTTAATCTCTCAAAAGCGATTGATAATCATAATGACAACGCTGGAATAGATATTACCTCTACCCGTGCTTGTAGTATAAACATATTATATAGGAGTAATAATGACAGTCATATTATTACATTAAATACCATCACTATTTGCATGCAAATGTCGATACGTCGAACAATCATACCCAAAATTATAAATCACAATCATAATAATAATTCACCGCAATAATATTATCTTTCATGTTATTTATAATTTACGAGTACCTAATGATTTTAAAATGTTTATTCCCGTTTTTCGCGTTGAGTGTTGTACACTCTCGCGCGCAAATTAATATCACACATCTATTTGGCTTTAGCTAGTGTTTGAACAATTTCCTCACTTATAGAACATGATGTAACTGTGTGGATTATTTATTTAATTGTTTTTGATATTATTGTTATAAAATAGACCATATACGCTTAAAGCGTTGATGAAGGTCGTGTCCATATCCGACGTCAATAACTAGTTACTTATATTGTTGAGTATGATGTGTCTAAGTAGGTACATATTATACGTCATGTACATGTGCTCTATATTATAATATTTTATACATATAACTATATAATGTATCATCAATAAGAAACAAAGGCTTAAATGTTAATAGTAAAAATACGCTATATAGCCATCATATTGTAATACATAGGCAATTATAAGTACGATAAAACGATATTGTTCACATGATTATTATTTTTATTCACATATTTTGAGCAATACTTTTTATTTATTATAATATCATTATATGTTGTGTGTTTTAGGCCGAGAAAAAAGGATGTACGGCTACAGAATACGGCTTCGTTTTCGGCAGTTTCGAACTGGTGGCATTCATTACGTCGCCAGTTTTTGGAAGCCTGGTAAGTAAACGGTTTAATTAGTTGTCCTGATACAAATCATGAAGTTATTGTTTAATTATATTATTATACAACAGATATAGCTGTTAAAGGCTATTTATAAAATATATATATATTTTGATATCTTATAACGGGGATGGACAACTCATAGTTACTGAAGTCCAATTTTTATAGCGTTGAAATTTAGTTGGCTAGTGCGTAGATTTTTAGTGCTAAAATTGAAAATCAATAAAGTGAATATATTTCAACGAGTAATTTTTTCCAAAAGCACACGTCAATCTCTTTTGTAGATAAAAATGGATTTGTTTGTAACTCATATAATTCTAATCAAAGCAATTAATAATCTTGCTTTTAAATTTTAGCTACAAAGGATTATTGTACGAATTTATTGTCTACGAACATCTTAGGTAATTTATAAATACAAATAAACCTTAAAAATATATGAAGTAACTCATTTTAAAATGTAACAAAGGTCAGACAAAAAAGATACGTGGTCCGCCAGTTATCCTGTCTTATAATCATGTTTGAAGTCAAAAAGCTACAAAATAAAAAGATATATCCACTCGAGGGGACGGGGGACTTTATGTTAAATAACGTTAAACCAATATTATATAATATTATTTTCAAATTGAGCTCAATATACGCATTAAAAGATAAACTACGTTCTATATATACTGTCTGCCGATGGTATACATTAAACTCAAGACACGTACGCTGCACCCGTTATACATCTACATCCTAAGCGTATACACAAAGAATCAGGCTTAAACGTTTACCTATGTATTTGCATGTTTTTTACGACACTAAAACAACTAAAACAAAATCAGATAAATAAAATCGTTTTTATTTGTTAAATTACTGGCTGTTGTGGCAAATATTAGACAGGATATGCATACACGATGTCATGGCGAGTTATGTTATTTTAAAATAAAAACCATAATTTAGATTAAACAGTCGTTATACTCGCATTCAACAATAGGTACTAATAATCACATTACATTGTTTGTAACTACTTTTGACCACCCGGGACCAAACTTTACCTGCAAAACACCCCCTCTATATAGTGTAGAGGTACCTATATACTCATACTCGCATCACGTACATTTCAGACGGTCGTAATATTAACTATGTTAGAACTATATTGCGATTCATACAATAAATTATATTATACTTATACATTTTTCTCTTAATTTCCATATCATTTATGATTTATCATTATTATAAATACGTAAAACGTGTCATTTTAATACTAATTTTTGTAAACACTACGCCAAAAATCGGTACAATTTAAACGCATTATATATTTGATATTTATCTGTAATTTTATCGGTATTCAGCATTAGCAACGAACAGTTAAGATGGAGAGACGGAGATTAGAATGTTTATGAGAAAATTTAAAGTGGTCTTGTTGAACGAGGTGGTATTGAATGTTTAAGACAGCTTGATCGGTACTCGAGATACGCAAACGTTTTTTTATGTTTAAAACCAAATATGGTTGATAAACAAATATAGATCAAAGCGCTTAGAGATGATACTACGACTTGCCATAAGTATACATGATGATCCATTTAAGTGTATCCACTCATTATTTTAAAAAGTTTTTTTTAAATATTTTTTTACATAATTTAATGTCATTTCAAAACAACATTGCACCATGGATTTTTAATTGTGTGCTCCGAAGCAGAAAGTCCCTCGGATTATTTCAATATATTATAAAGATTAAATTTTCTGACAGTTAGTTTATTAGTTATAAGTAGAGCGCGGATTTGTATGCATTTGCATATTTATTCTGGTTGATCGTATGATATGCTAAATGAGCACAACATTTGTTTCATGACATAACGATTTAAAAAATATAACTTTTTTAGCGCATATTTTGCCATTTTTCTATTTTAAGGGCTTATTTTACAATTTTAATTCCATATTTCATCTTTTAGTGCATATTTCACTTTTTTTTTGTTTTTTTAGACATTTTGGAATTATATAGCATTATAATATAAGAAAAAATATTATATTTTTATAGTTTCGATTAATATCAAAATAAATTAATAGGTATACTTGAAAGTATAAAAGGTTTTCCCAAATATGACCTTATATATATTATTATACCCTATAAATTTAACCCCATAAATTGTTTCCGAATTTTTTCTTATAGATTAAAACTACCTACAAAATAATGAAAGTAAAAAATTTAGAAAAGTATATAAGTATTTATAAGTAGGATTCGATTTTTTTTATGCATATTTTTTATTTTTCATGCATATTTTAACATTTTATCGCATATATTTATGCATATTTAGCATTTTTAGCGCATATTTGGTTGGTTTTTAATGCATATAAATCCACGCTCTAGTTATAAGCATTTTAAGTTTAGATGAGCTGAGTAGAGTACAGGGGTACCTCGAAAAATGTTGTTCATTACTCCTCTAATCTAACTTTTAAATACTTATAATTTATAGTTATAATGAATTGATTGTCCAAAACTTTTATAGTTAGATACACTCAGAATAATATTATGCTTTGGAATATGAAATTAAAATTGTACTGTGACATTTAAAAAGGTAAACAAATTTAAAAAACTATTAAGATGAAAAGTATAAATCATTTCCGAAAAAGTTAAAACTTTTCGAAATAATGAATGTAGACAATTAAATAGATCACCGTATTTATTTATCCATTTCTATCACAGTCATTATAAAATGTATTGAATTTATTTGTAAATTTCGCTATTGTTTTGCATTTTTGCTTAAGATAGGTTAAATCAAATCAAAAAAAGTGGGCGTACAGTTATGCCGGGTCATTAAAATAGATGGTGTTAAATTTGAATTCAATGAAGTATAAAAGTTAAAAATTTTATAAATTTAAAAATAATTATTTAATTGTAAATTTGATACATCTTTTCAAAATTCAAACTTTAAACGCTTGTAAAAACTAATTGTGCCTATGTATTTTTAATATTTTTCTACTGCCTTGTATTAAATTTTCACGCTGTTAACCCCCCCAAAAAAATTTAACTGACAATTATAGAAAAAAAACTAAAACAAATTAAAACGGAATATGTCCGTAAACAGCCCAAACGAGTCAAAATATTTTCAAAACTTTATGGTGTATAAAAAATGAAAATACAAACATTCAGTTAAATTTTTATTTATGTATAGTTATTCGTCCTGAATTAAAACAAAATAAGAAAATCGCTACATGAAAAGTCAAGTGAATTTCCTATGTTGTAAAAATTTGAACTTCAAACGCTCATAAATTTTGAATTTGACTATCTGGTAGAGATTTTTTTTTTTGATAAAACTAGCCAAACTTCTGAGAAATTATTTGCACATTTTCGTGATTTTTAGGTATTTTGTCAAAAGTCAAACTTTAAATGCTTATGAAAAACATTGTGACTATGTATTTTTAATATCTTCCAACTAGGTACTATTGAAAAATGTTTTAAATCTTCAAGCTTTTTTACTCAACGAATAAAAACTAATTGATATTCATAGAAAAAAAACTAAAAAAAATTGAAACTGAAAATGTCCGTAGGTAAACAATTTAAAACAAATCAAAATTGTATCGTTTATAAAAAATGCTAATATAAACAATCAGTGAAAATGTCATGTATCTACTGTCGTGGTTTTAGAGTTACTCCAAAAACCGATCGAACACCAATTTTGAGTAAAAATGTCCGTTTTACCTTCTGAAAACTATTAGGAATTTTTTACTTTTGACCCTCCAAAGTACCAAGTAGATTCACTTTTTATTAGAAAAGATACTGTTGAAGAAAATTAAAGCATTTTTACTGTCCTAAACGGTGATGACAGACGCAAAAATTAATTTTAATTAAAGCCTTCCAAATTTCTTTTTAATTTTTTTTTTCGAGCAATGTGTTATTAAATTCTTTACCTTAAAAACACCACCTATAGTTATACCTACGTCATAACATATTATTGTTTTTTGCGTTACATTTAGCTTAATTACACATTAACACCTCGTCAATAAAAAAAGCATATTAAATTATTAAGATAAAATTCTATTCCTATAATAATTAATCCGTTGATTGTATGAAAATTATATGTTAAATACTGCAGTTCTATACATACATATATAATATCATATTATTCGTTATCAACGTGAACGTGATGATAACCAAAAAAACTTCAACCAATTCAACCATCTTATCGGGTTTAGGTCCATACGGTGTGTCGTTTAAATGTGGAAAGACATATTTTCCCCAGTCAGTGACATTATCGCGCCTTTGACGTGACGGGTAGATATGTCAAGTGTATGTATTATTTAATATATTATAATAAATGTCGGCAAAATGTATACTGTATATATACAGTATGTACAGAAACTTGAGCAGATCGATTAAGTTAAAACGAGGATCATTCAAATTATTAATAATTAAAATTTACCCCTGTCAGTTTGACCAATTTTTTATTCAAAACAAATTTATTTCGTACGTTCTCACTCATATATTATATTGTAAATATTTTACTTTATGTCCAAACTTATAATAAAAAATCTGAAGATATCGATTTGTTGCTTTTTCGAGTTTTGAAAGCTATTATACGTAAACTTTAATTCAATGATAAATTATTGAAAACGGAAAAAACGATATTGAGTGAAAGGGACGAAATGGATCAGCTATTTTTCTAAAAATAGTCTTTAATTGCTTTCTCATACATTTAAGTTGTTATTTTTTTTCCTAGGATGACCTAATTTTTGCCAAAACACTTGGCAAATTATAATGTTTTTTGCCAAAACTTATATATGCCAAAACTGTCGTACCATAGAACGGCGTGATTAGTTTCGTGGTATGAAAAGTTTATACTTCCTATGAATAATATATTTTTATTTTAACAAGAAAACTAAAATCGATTCAGTAATAAATCGTTCTATTTTGTCGTTTTGATATACAATCTCAAAAAAGTTTAACCTCAAACCAAAACATTGTGTACTTTTACTTTCAATATTTTATAATTGCTATAAGTATACCATTAGAGGAAACCTTATATATTAGTTAAATCCTACTTTTTTTACTAAGGAACAAACTTTTATAAACACAAATTGAAAATTAAAATAAGTAGAACATTTTAATGGCCATATACGTAAATAACTTAAAACGAGTTTAAATATGTTTAAATATCAAATGTGCATAATGCGTATATAGAGAATTATACATAAAAAAAAAAAAAAAATGGAATGTTTCAAATCAAATTTCTACAGTATTAATATTTTTGGAAATACTAAAAAATAACTTTAACCGATTGTAATATAATCAATATTTCACATTTTAATATTAGATTTCGTAAAAATTTTAACTTCAAACAAATAAAAAAAAGTTGTGACTTTGAAAGTTTGCGGTTATTTGAAATAATATTATTTTTAGAAAATGCTGATATAAATATTATATAAAAGTGTTAAGTATTTACAGTTAATGTTATGATTTTCTGATGACTACAACAATAAAACAGAATTTACTTTGTCAAAATCTGATGACGTTCTTATATTTTCATGTGATTTATTGTTAGTTTTTCCCTATAATTAAGAATAATACTGGGATTATCTTAATTTTACTTCAAAAAATACAAAATTAAATATTAAAACAAATTTGTAGTTATAAGCAATTATAATTTATAATTTATAGCAAATATATCCTATACTAGGCCCTAATTAGCAAGTCTTACCACAACGATTGTATTATTATATTATAAGTACCTACTCAAAAACGTATTTGAGTCAATTATTTGGAATACTTTTAGATTTTGAGCAGAGCGATACATAAATGTATTTGTGCTACAATGGTCAGTGATTTTTTTTATTGTGTCCATCTTCATATTTTTGAGTAGTAAAAATATTTTAATCTTTAACTTTGAATTTAGTATAGATACTTAACATTTTCACCATAAATATTTTAAATCAGTGATTTTTATATACCTACATGAAACACTCAAAATCTTTTGTCTTTCTTTTTTGGTTTTTTTTCGGATTTTTGTTGATTATATTTTTTGCTAGTTAAAATGTTTGTATATTAAATACAAGATTTCTCATAATTTATTCATGCAGCAGTTAACAAATATCAAAAATATACAAACAAACATTTTTTAAGCGTTTAAAGTTCAAGTTTTAAACATAGTTTAACGAATTTTCTTTTAACAACCAATTTTCTTTAATATGTTGTATTTCAAAAATATTGATCATATGGACTTGAAAGTTTTCGCCAAAACATATTATATTATTATTTTAAATACACCATTCATTGTAATTAAATAATAAATGTGATATATATATATATAGATTATAGATATTATATTTTAATTTATTATAATTATTATTACATTATAATAAATACTATATGTTTTGGGTAAAAATTAGTTCAAGACATCATATTTTCTATTAATCAGTAGAAAAATAAATTATTTACTGTAATGTAATTAAATTATTAAATATGGTTAGAAGAATTATAGAGGCGGCTGACGATGATGGTTTATCATTGGATTCAAATTTAAGATAACCATTACTGCGACCTACTTAGTAACAAGGTGCACTGCAGACATTCTATACAGCAGAGAGACTTCTCCGGTCTTAAAAAGCATTTATTACAACTCCGCATATGATATGCGCAAGACCTTCAATTGTGGAAATATGCATACGATTACATTGTGAGCGTGAGGTGCATAATATAACATTGCTCCGGAGTGTGAAACAAGTGATTAAAATAACTCTGTACCGCAACTACGCCTTACGACGCCATTCCTTGCGAATAACACTCGCGTGAAAAGATACATTTAATAAGTTCCACAATACCTGTACGCGTATCATATTCATAACCTTTTAGTTTATTAATTTCACTTCAGAAGTAGGAGACGGAATTTTATTGTACGTGCGAATATACGTGCGTAAATAAATATTTCTGAAAAGAAGCTACACATAAACACATGACATTATATTATATATTATGGGTAGATATATGCATCAGACATAACGCACCTATATAATAAAATATGCTGTGAAAACTAAGCAAACGTATGATTCTGGTTAGTGTGGTTACTGTATACACAGTGTTATACATTTATTTAAGTCATTTACTGTGATGGTGTATATTATATGTACGTAGGTATATGTGACGACCGGAATTGGAGTAGGCACTCGACACTAAGCCGTTAAGTACGATTTTTTATACAGATTTAAAAAACGCAGGGGTCGCACTCATCATTTTTTTTTACACTGTAATCTGATAAAATGTACAAAACTTGTTTCTCATAAATGCATAATCTTTTTACTATACATATAAAAATATGAAAATGAATTGTATAAAATATTGCGTTGGCTTACTTTGAAATATAATTTGGTACTTATTGTATTATTTTTATTTCATTGGAATTGCTTTCAAGATAGGTAAAAATCCAAGCATCAAAATATTTACATAAATGATGTATGGTGGTGTTTTGTGTGTGATGGGGGGGGGGGACTAAATAATATATTATAATTTATAAGTGATAAGAGAAAATATGAAAAATATTTATAAATACGTATATTAATATATATACACATATTGTGTATATTCATGCACTTGAAGTGGACAATAATTATAATACGTAGAGGTTTAGAATGAAACAAAAAAATTACATAATAACAATCAAAATAAAGTGCCCAAAAGATATTGAAACAATTTGCACCTTGTTGAATACACTCTTTTTATAATCTTAAATTATAGAGTATTCATTGCATTTAACATCTTTTTTTTAAAAGTTATATACGATATCATGTAATTAAATAACTTTAGCAGAGTCAATTTTTACACTAGATTTAATAAAATTTACTATTAGGGGTCCCTTACATTCATAATACTAAGTGCGTGCATAGGCAAAACCAAATATTATTAAAGTTATTTAAAGTTATTATTAAATTTACCACAAGATTAAAAGGTAAACTATAAAATTAGTATATCTACTCGGTCAGTAAATGTTATAACTTGCAACTATTAAAAAAAATGTTATTCGTTTTGTACACTGTATGGTTTTTTGAGTATGATTTTGAACACATTTGGTATGATTTATACCTAAAATTAATAATAACTAAAATCGTGGTAATCATTTATAACTACAGTTGGAATGATTTTTAATTTTAGGGAGTTTTTGTTGTACGGACATATCCATATTTAATAGGTTAAAGGTCAATATTTTATAACAATAATTGTTATAGTATTATAAATATAAAAATAATGACTTTATTATGGTGTATAATATAATATTATAAAGATTTAACACTTAAACGAAATTAGAGAATTATTTTAGAGTGCTTAGAATTCTAATGCGTTTCAAGTGCCCAAAAATGTGAGACATTCTTTTTTAAGCAATACTATACAATTTTAAATCACCATGGTTTATACAAAATATAATTGTAATTATAAATTAGGCATTTAGCTGATCTAGACACTAAGTATTAAATATAAAACCTCAATAAATATTTTTTTTAAACGATTCTATTAACACTCAAATAATTACAACTAAATAATAAACAAATACTCACTTTTTACATGATACAACCTACTGGTATAGTGTATTGTGGCTAGAGAGGTATATCTACTGCTCTTACGTCTTCATTGTATAAGCGAGGAAAGAACGAACACGCAAAAAATAATCATAAAAAAAGGCCCATATCTGGCCTATATATATTTTCTGAATAAAATAAACGGTCTTGAAGCATATATAATACTCATTCTTAACCTGACATTTCAAGCACATCTCAATTGTAAAAAGGGGGAAGTAGTTGCCCACTTTGCTGTACAGTAATTTGACGAGGGTACCCCGTCGTTGAGGTTGACACTATAACGTTTGTGATAAATTTAAACTCAATGATAAATCATTGCATATGAAAAACGGTTCTTAGAGAATGATGATCTATATTCTATAAAACTATAGAAATATGAATTATGATATATTTGAATTGCTAATTAAAATTATTAGTTTTACTATTAGAAACATGGCATTTGCATTAATTTTGCTGAAAACATTGCATTTGAAATTTAATTGTGTGTATAAAACATAATAATATACGATAACATTTTCAAGTCCTCATACTTTTAAATTGCAATAAAATAATTAAAATCGTTATTCTTTGTTTAAATATCGTCTAAATATGAACTTCAAGTGTTTATAAAAAATTCGCACTTATCGTATCTAATATTTTTAAACCGCTATAATAAAAACTTATAATAAGCCTTGTTTTAAATGTTCAAATCTTAGGTATGAATATTAATAACTGTATGAATTATTAACAACAAAATAATTTGCAAATTTTCACGGTATATACGAATTTTGTTAAGGTCGTTGTATGCCGTGATTGTCTGTCTTTGTCTAACACACTTGGAGCATAGAAATAACGACCTAAACGCCTGACAAAAATTAAGGTACTTCTAGTTGTTCGATTTACAATACGTAAAGATGTTTGAATTGGTATACAAGTTTACTTTGTATCGGTTGAAGCATATTTTTTTTAATATATTTGATAATAAAAATTAACATATTTATAAAACGTAAAATATTTATTCTCATCAAAATATTGCTGCAATTGAAAAAGTGCTTCGACCGATGCAAAGTAAACTTGTATACCAATTCAAACATCTTTACATATTTTAAATCGAATAACTAGAAGTACCTTAATTTTTGTCGGCGTTTAGGTCGTTATTCCTATGTTCCACGTGTGTTAGACAAAGACAGACAATCGCGGCATACAACGCCCTTAAAATTATTACTTTGAATAACACTTATAAAAATAAGTATATTATACTTAGGTACACTGTACCTAGCTATGTGTATTTTCGATATTTTTTAGTTGGTATATGAATAACTTATGAAAAACTTTGCATTCAATTTTAAAAATGTTTGTGTGGAGCGAAATTTTTTTAAACATAGGTATGAAGAAAACCTAAACAAAAATTTTTAAATGTCTATAAACACCTAAAAAAGAGTCAAAATATTTTGAAAATTCAAAGTATTTACGATTATTATTTCTTAAGCTATATTAAAATAATAAAATCGATTTTATGGAATAAGTACTGGTTTTGCTGTAAATCAATATAGTACCTATTTATTCATCGCTCGGTTCAGAATCAAAAGTAACTACGTTTGCAAACAGCAAGACTCATATTATAGAAATAGTTAGGTACTGAAAGTTGCATTCACCAATAAAATACTGAAATCTAGCCACATATACAAATCGTAATATGTACAGTGTATGTTATATTGGTGTACTATTTCCGACGGTGTCATTTTGAACTTATTTAGTGAGAACAAGTATAAAAGTTCGGTAATAAATATAGTCAGGTACTCAATAAATCATGTATTACATGTATAAATGATGTATATTGTACATAGTTTTTTAATTACTATACAAATAATTACTATTATGTATTTCAGATACAAAAGGTTGGGCTGAAATATATGTTGGTGATTGGCATCGTATTGAACGCTCTGTCGACCATAGCTTTCGGGTAACGTGACAAAAAAAAAAAACTTATACTATTTTTCTTATCCCTAAAAAGATATAAAAATTACACGTACACGTAAGATTATAATATTGTTTTTTTTATTATTATTACAGATATTTGACGTACATCGACGAAAGAAACATGTTCTTACTGTTATCGCTGTTCCTTAGGGTGTTGGAGTCTTTGGGCGCTACGGGCGCGATGGTAGCCGCGTTCTCACTGACGGCCGTCTCTTTTCCCGAGTCGGTTGCCAGCACTTTCGTACGTATATTTATCATTATTCATGACATTACGATTGTTTATTCACTCTCACAAAACACAACATAATTCTTGGATTTCCCGCGGTGAAGTTTTTCAAATGTCATCAACATTTTTGATGTTTGAAATTATATTAAAAAAGACTCACCTGGAAAGATCATATGTAAAATAAAAGTAAACAAAGTAGGTAACCCACGCTCACGCTTTCACTTTCTCCAAATAAACCGTAAGTCTAAACATAGCCTCATTAACTGTCCATTATTAATTTAAATTACCTATTGTGATATTATTGGTACAGATTGTAAATATTATTTTATATAAGAAAATAGTTGTTTCAATAGATATATTTAAATTAGACTTCAAAAATAAATTATAACTATTACATGTATAGTCAGTTAATAATACAATAATTATATAACTGTAGAGCCCACATTTTTACCCTCCAATCGCAAAAATTTCGTCTTTACGAACTACTAAAATAATACAAATATGGTAATCACCGCCTAAAATCTTCTAAAAAATAATTTAAACCAATATTATTTGTATACGAAGTTGAGTGATAACGATATAAAATAAAATTGTACAGATTTTCTCTATTGAATATGTTTTCAAAAATACACCTACTCCATTGACGATGCAATACAACATGGTATAGTATTTTGTGAATACGTAGATAATAAAAATGCAGGTCGGTGCGACGAAGCGATTGTTTACAAAGCACTAACGTAGTTACATATATGACTTACGATACAGTTGAGGTACATCTTGTAGTGAAAATGGCTTGAAGGTTGTGTTAAACTCTAATTAAAAAATACAGACCAGCAACTACGTATTGTAATGTGACACGAAGATACACGTTTTAATGTCTAAAACTACAGTTTTTGTGAATTAGTTTTTAAATTGTTCACAGTTTTGAAATGTCTTATCAAAAAAATTACTGGAATTAATTTTAATAATAAAAAAATATTAATATTACATTATCACATATTTTATTTCCCAGACTCTGGTTGCATCGTGTTATGTAAACAAAAAATATAATAAAACCGACCGATAAATCTATATAATATAATATAGAGTACATACATATTATATACTGTATACATATTGTACAGTTTTAAATACACTAATAAAATACACTCTTAAAAAATTCAATCTATTAAAAATATGTTAAGCTAATGATTTATTTGTATATTATAATATTATATAGTCCGCTCTCGAAGTATGTTATGGAATGGGATATATCGTCGGACCAACACTCGGCGCTTTGCTGTTCGAGGTGAGTTTACACTTTAATGGTTCTATACTAATATTTGTATAAAATGATTTATATTTTTTTGACTTTGTTACCTATACTATTTTATTTCATATTATATAAATATAACGTGTATATCTTGACAGGTTGGTGGATTTTCACTGCCGTTTGTGGTCATGGGCTTCATCACACTTGGAACGTCGTTCCTGGTGTGCATTTTAATGAAACAAGACGTGCCCAGTCCGAACAAGGCTAAAAGTGAGCGCTTTATCTAATACAATTAATATTGTCGTTGTGTATATTTATAAATATTACATTTATACATTCATAACTAATAAAATAATGATATTTAATATTGATTATATTGTGTCCGTTGCAGCAAAAGTAACACACCTCATGAGCGTTCCTACAGTACTCGTAAATTCTATCGCAACAGTGATAACAGCCACAGCTATGGGATACTATTCAGCCACGTTGGAGCCACACATTCGCGGGGTAAGTACCCATTTATTTTTAAAAACACCAAACGACTGCAATAACGTATTTATAGTAATATATATATATACATACATATATGTACTTCTTCCAAGCGTGTACCTATTATCTACTCGAAAACAATTTAACTAACAAAACGTATGTTGCCCCGTCATTGTTACAAGTATTTCACAAATTGAGTACCTACTTGTATACGTTTGACAATAATAATTAATGAGATATTATCTAATATAAATTGAAACGAGTTATAAATATTATCTGAACGTGATTTTTATAATTCTGCCAATGTTAATATTGACGTTGAATTATAACAAACACCCGAGCCTTACTGGATATGTAATATGTGAGATATTAATTATTAAATTGTTATAAATACATTAATATATTATATTATGCTCGGTAATCAAATTATTTGCATTGCCGGGCGTGTACCGGCAGTGATATATTATATTATTTCCATTCGTATATATTCCGTTTCTCTTGGTTTCGCTGAAAAAAATACTCTAGTGGAGGGCCAGGGTTGTATACTTATGTGTATCGTTACACGAGTCTGAATAAATAATAAAATAACGTATAAGTGCTATACATAGTACTAGAATATTTTATTAAAAGTAACACAGTGAAAAGAAAATCATGATCGAAGCATTGTGACTACCTATATCAATAAATACCATAATGTCGATACAGATAGCGGAAAATGTGTTCATCCGAAAGTTATTAGGTAGGTAGCCAATGATAATTTATGGAAATTCATAATTAATTAGTGACAATATCTCGTCTAAAATTGTTTCTAGTGTACCTACGTTGTGAATAGTATCGATATATGTATATTATTGATTTATACATTTATAAATTTGTACATTGCATTCATTTGAAAATATCTCTTAAACAGCTATAGGTATGTAAAAATTTATAGAGGAACAAAATAATATACAATCTTGTGCATTTGCAAGTTTCAATTTATTCGTTGTTTGACTACATTTATTACCACGTCTCTCTGGTGTATATACCTACCACAAAACAGAGACGTTAAAGAATTTGAAAAACTTTTAGCTACCAACTTTACTATCTTTTGAAAAATGAAGAACTTTCGGTGGGACAACAGATTTTATTTTAACCGTCAATTCAAACACCTAAATTGTGCTTTAAATTTTTTTATGTCCAACGTCAAATTAAAATATAGTCAATAATTGCACACAGTTGTCGTTGTTACTTATGATTTTTCCATGGATGATTTCATTATTTTCTGCTAGATAACAGTAATAATAGGTAATGATCTTGCGATACATTTTTTTGTCTACAACATTCACGTGACATAATACCCATACATGATAGATCTATAAACTAGTTTATATACTAGTCTATTAAGGATATAGATATACTCTTTGCAAGGTTATATCAGGTGAGGTTAGACGTGTACGTGTATTTCGACACGGGCCCTGATATGGTTTTCATTAAATTGTAATGTGTTATTATCTAAGGTAAATCTTCTAATCAAAATTTAATCAGGCACACCCGTGTACGAAAGAAATATATTATAATATTATAACGCGTAATACACTATACACGCTAGACAATTATTATTTATTTATTTACACCTTTGTTCCGCAGTTTGGACTTTCATCGGTAGACGTCGGATTCGTGTTCATCATCAGCGGTGGAACGTATGCACTTGTAGCGCCCATCATCGGATACGTTTGCGACACCGGATTGAATCCAAAAAAAATTATGATCATCGGCACAATCCTAACCGTCGTCAGCTACTCCATAGTTGGACCGGCTCCGTTCATGCCAATAGAAAAGTACGGGCGATCAGTATTAATATTATGTTATTTAACTATGAATTTCGGTACCTATGTATCGATTTAGTGATAGGAAATGATAACGAACACGATAATACGGCAGGCAAACAAACGATGTCGAGTGCTCTTAAACCTATAGCGAAACAGCATGAGCGACCAAAGTGTATCAAATCAAAAGTCGATAATAGTTCAAATTTAAAAAAAAAAACATTTTATAGGTTATGAATAATCAGTGAAGATTTCTATAAAGTGGTTCTTTTAAATTGTTTTTTTGCCCTCCAACTACCTCCGGATCAACTTCCGATGAATTTTTGAGAAAACCATAGCAATAATTTGAATATTATTTCAAACTGTAATAGACATTGACGTAGTATAAAACTAACTTACAAGTACAAAATATTTGAAATTGAACCAGGTAAAAGAATAAATACTCGATCACTTCAAATTTCATAACTTAATCTGTTTAGAAATCTCAATGAAGTTTACTGCATAATATATTATTTATAAAAAATGTCATAATCTTTGATGAAAATGAACAAAAAGAAACATACAGTGTACTTATATTGGTACAACCACGGACTATGTACCTAACTACCTACCTACTTGAATATTATGATATACAATATGCATAAATAATAATTATACTTAAAAACCGTGAACGATTTATTTCCTAATTTTGTTAATCTTAGAGTTTTTAAATATCAGTCATACTTCAGACGACGATTAACACGAATAAAAAAAAACATAATATAGTAATGAGTTTAGGTATACCTACACGTTTAGCTTTACCTTACTGCACAGTTAATCGTTCTAATCATATGGTTCGAAAAGGATATAACATTTTTTTTCTCGTTCACAGAAAAAGTAAAATTATTTCAACTTAAGACAGGCATATTACTTATTTTATGCTATTTCACCTGTGTCGGTACGGTATCTGCATGCGTTCTTTTCGAGTCCATGATCAATACTGTTCACCTACATAATGGTCACCTGTCGTCTGGATGTGGGGGTGTTTTCCACGTTATTTATAAGGTCCTGTATTTTCCTTGTCGTAACTGCTTATTGGTACAATAGAAAATTGTTAGTGTGCTATCGTCACATATAAGATGTTATTATTTTCAATCGCCTATAGAATATACCCTATACGCAATATACTCATATATATACGCGTATATTATACACATTCAAACCTACCTAAAACGTCCACGGTTGTTGGAATAGTATGATAATAATAGATCGCTTTTATTATAACAAAGTTTTGTGTTTGTCTCTAGTCTCGTGTGTACGAGTCAGAGTCAGAATACTTAATTAATATTTCTCTCTTGGAATATAATGAAAAAAATAAGTATTATCAAACCAACGTCATACCGTGTTGTCGTCAAAACGTAAAAACTACGAGAAGCTGTAATTATGAAAATCATGTACCACCTAAATTATTATATACGACATACGTATACTAAGACTGGTGATATGTTTGGTATATATTTGTATTACCAAGTTAAACACTTGTTTTTGTACCAGCAATCTGAAATGGGGACTATGTTTGACCATATTTGATACAATGCTTAGATTCGTGACGTGAGTTACGGACGTGTAATTTGTATTAAAATGAAAAAATCGAAAGCATTTAAAAATTTAAAATACGATTAGTACGTAAATATCAGTATAAATACTGCCAGTTATAATATATACGGGTTGTTCACAACGCAACTCCTTATGTACCCGACTTAAACTTATACAACTTGCGTAATATAACAATTGATTAACAATTCAATGCTGCCATTCGAGTGCTTTCAAAAACAACTCAAATAAAATCATATTTTAAGTAAGTTATAGAATAAAAAAGTCTTATCATATCTTGACAATGTTATAATTTTAATATTTTATGTATTGTATTAGTTATCAAACTATCATACAGTCAAGCCACCGATTTTACATAACATTTTTCTGAAGGCCGCAAATTCTCATTAATAATAAAATCTACTTTTATTTTTAATTGTTGGTATAGGTTCGATGCGTAGTTACTGTATCAAAAACGATATGATATTAATATATATTATTGATTAAAACTTTGTACCTGGGCACATATTATGTAACGAAATAATTATAATTGAAAAGAATTATTTTTATGTTTGAAACTAATTGAGCTTAGATTAGAATGGCGGCAGTAGAGGTCGCACAGTGCCATATTATAATATATTAAACCACACGGACTGAGCTCATGGTAAATGGACTACATTTTGTTTAAATTTTAGTGAAAAGGAAGGCATAATAACATATATGTGGGCTAGGCATCGGGATGGTTAGTTATATAGTTTTAAGCTAGTTGTTTATATTTTATTGTCATAAAAAACATTTTGAAATAAAATATTCTCATTCAAAAAACGATTCCGAATATGGCATCACTCTAAATATACCCATGTGGTCGTCGATTCTGAGTTATAGTTGCTACACGTATTTAACTTCATTCGTCGCAATTTTTCACAGTTTAAAATAGTAAAACTATTCAACTCTGACGTTCAAAATTCAAAATTTAAAATGTTCCTGAATGACAATCTAAAGTCTAAAGCATATAGTCAACTATCAATATGGATTATGGACATGGATACAAGTACTATTCATAAATGCATGAACAAATAAATAAATGTCTATAAAATATCAGATTTAGTCATAAGTCAGTATTTTAGATTATAAATAAAGCGATTTACACACAATTTCTTAATAACAATTTTTGCCCGTTAATCACGATTAAAAAATATAAAACATATTATGTAGACATTAGGTAAAATAACAAATATGTAATTTATTAGAATGATTTCCGTTAATGGTATTCAAAAATAAAACAAACATTTTTGTTATATAGTTTCAATTTTAATAAATTACAAATGAAGGGTTATTAAAAAAACATCTTATCTTAGTAAAATTACACACAGTCAGTATAATAAAATTAATTAAATCCGTTTATTCTACAACACAAGAAAAGAGATTATAATTTTACAAATTTTTTCTAACACTTCACAAATTATAGTATTGGTACATGAAGTACTTATACTTGAATACAATTAAATTATGAAGGTAAAAAATTATAGAAAATTAAGAAAGTATATAATTATTTATTTAAACACTTATTTTTAATTGTAGGTATATGACGATTTCACTATTTGTCGTTGTATCAAAAATAATAGCAGTTCAAAATGTTAATTGTATAGATGATATTATTATAATCAATTTAATTTTAATTTTCCATGTTGACGCTACAGTAATATATTTGTATTCACATCAGTCGACATGTACGTATGTGGCTTGTCCGACTTATTAAAGATTCGAATGTTCATTATTTAAAACGAATCAGAAGTACATTGATTAGATTTAGACGTCTAAATTTATTTTTAAAAATAAAAAAGTGAAATAAAATGTATATTTAATGCCTCCAGCGTGTGGGGCTGTCAGAACGAATGACTTGTAAATATTTTACAAGTATCGTTCACCACCTCGTGATAGATGCATATGAGCCCATCATAATAATTTATTCACTATAATATACTGACTCAATCGACATAATAATAAGAATAATAAAAAAATATTAGGGTGGTTTTTATAATCTAATAAGTAATATTATTTTCTTGATTCACGTTCATTTTTTATGTACCCGTGTTTTGTGTTATTTTCTTTTTCGAACGAGAGACGAAATTTTTCATCGTTCTATTTTGTTTATCTCCGCTTGCTGAGAGTGTAAATTAGAGTTCTATATAATTTATACAGAACGTCTTAATCCGATCAATTCGTACCACTGCAGTATTATATGTGTCTTAATCATAAAGTGCATATTTTGTTTTCTAGATCCATGCTGTGGGTGGTTATTGGATTGATCATACAAGGAGTCGCGTTGGGCATGATCTGCGTACCCACTTTCGTAGATTCCATGACCGCTGCCTTGTAAGTTATAACGCACGCATATACACCTACCTATATTATATAATAGTGATAAAAATAAAATGCACATAAAAAGCATTACTTAGGCGAGTAACGTTTATTTATCCTGCAGCGATAGCGGTTTTCCAAACGACATACACACTTACGGACTGTTGTCGGGCATCTGGTCGTCGTCGTTCGCCCTGGGTGCATTTTTGGGCCCGTCAATAGCTGGCGTTCTGTACGACTTGGTTGGGTTTGAAAACGGCACGTACTTTGAGATTTCATTGCACATCGTATTGGTGAGTAAACATTTTTGCTTTATATTATTGGTGGGCGGGAGGAGGGGAGTAAACAATGACGACGAAATCTGTGCGTTTAAGCCGTCCCACGCGATAATATTAAATGTCGTGTGAATGTGATAATCAATAATAGGTACATAGAACTCGATAAGCGAAATATATTTACGCCTTTCAGCGTTTGATGATAATAATTAATATCACATGTGGCTATAAGCTGGGTACGAGACTTGCACTATATTTTGCAAATCCGTAGCAGAGTGAGAATAATATATATATATACATAGGTAAATAAATCATATCAATTACACAAACACGACGAGTATTGACGGATTATATACGCGAAATCGTATCTTACGTATTTTAAAGATTTTACTTTATTAAGTTCAATTTGATATTATTTTTCACATTCGACTGTGTATATAACCATTAACCATAATATTTTTAGAGTTTTGGACGCATATAAATAGTTTTTATGCTCGTATATAGGTCCCGAACCCCGGACCTATAATCGTGATTACTATTCGGGCAACCCAAGAATAAATCAAATATAAATCAAAAATTCAACTGCCTATTGAAATAAAAAAAAGGTCGAAGAATAATACTGAATAGTTTTGTTCCGTATATTATATTTTGCCATCTCATAATATTTAAATGTGGCCCTCACTATTTATGCATACGTATATATATTGGTGTATATTTATGACATTCGGTTGAAAGCACCGAACATTTTTGCATTGAGTATTTCAGTGGGAAGTTCATGGTTTCAAAGATTATAATACATAGTCTCACGCACGTCATCGTTCCCGGAACATTATATTCACACAGTAACCAATATTTTTGAATTTTATTATTTTAATATTATCATCGAAGCTCAATTACAGTTCATTCTATACCTTCTCTAACTACGGGGGTCCGCATATGACTTTCATAATTTACTAGTCAATTTCGGGACTTTCCTTCATTAGATAAAATATTTAAAAAAAACCTTTTTCTCTCTCAGTCTCAATTTGTCGTGCATTAATACGCTTTATTTCAACATTGTAATCATAATAAAATCTGCAGTTTTCCATACTGGGATCAATATTTAAAGTTATATAAGATTTAGGTTTCTTCTGTGCTTTTCAATATTAATTTTATTTAAATGGTTGAAATTCAATAACTCATGTTAGTATATTTTATTAAAAACCAATTAAAATACTATGTTATCATTGTATTTGTATAACGTTAAATGTATTTAAAAAATAATTATTCATGTCATAAAATAACTAAAAAATAGCTAAATTATATTATATTACAATGTTGGATCTATTTATAGCACAAGCAGCAAAAATAATTAGTGCCACTTATTTTCTTTTCCTTAATGGTTATCAATACCGACCATTTTTAAGGAGTTTAGTATAGGCAATTCCCTATGTGTGTGCAATGTACAATATGCAGGTCGTGTAAATTTGTGTATATAGTAACTAGGAAGTGTGAGTGAATGCGTATAAAATAAATAGCGGAGCGGTCTCGCACGTGTGCACGTACACAAACAAAAAATTCGGTGAGGGAAGGGGTCATAGATAATCTATATAAATAAATAACACAACTATTAATTTTCGGGAGGGGGTTCGAGCCCCCAACCCCTCGCTGTATACTTGTCTGCACGTTCAGTATGTCAATAACGCAGCACTTTACACACTAATTACAAACGTGAATTTTAGTGAAATATTTAAACTAGTTTCGTATTTCCAATATAGCTTACTGAGTGATATTATGAACAATCACTATACAAATTGAAGAAAAGAAGTTTATCTAGGCCTGTGTATGAGTCCATTTTCGATATTTTATTTCCAATGTCCAATATTCAGCTCTAAAATGTTTGATATTTTATTTTTTGACTTTGAATAATTATTGAATTTAGTAATTAAAATATCGAAAATTGACTTTTATACAGGTGTGGATTAACTTATCTTCTGCAATATTGATAATAGGTATGATGTATGTTTACTCTCAAACCGCTCAACAAACCATAATACATTGGAAATACAAAAAATTAATTTTCCCATACTATTGATACCTCTTAACAATTTTTGTTTATAAATATAAATATCGATAACGCAGAACGTCCTAATAATAATTTTTTTATTCGATTGTTTGGACTATGAATCCTTGACCTTTTGTTATACCTGTTGATTTCGATAATCCGTTAATCAATAATCCGAGTTATTGTGTGGTAGGTGTGTTTCATTGTAATTTTTACGTTGACTGCCATAATAAATATATTCATTAATTAATCCGGGTCTACTATTAGTATAAAATAAGTTATTTTAAATAACTATTGGGTAAATATACACTTAAAACAAATTAAAAGCTAAAATGTATCGTGGATTTGAATAGTTAGAATATTTAAATATAAATCTCGTGTAAATGAGAACAATTTTTAATTTTTTTAACAGTAATGCGAATAATTTTTAGACCAATGCACGAATAACATTTGTAAATAAATATAATTTTCACAAGTATATAATATAGTAATGGGCAGTCTTTGGTAAAATACTTTTTAAAAGTATTTGGAATAAATACTCGAATACTCATGATAAATAGTTTTCCGAATATGTATTCGAATACATCATAAAAATAGTATTTCTGAATAGTATTCTTTAAAATATTTTTTGTTATAGATATTAATAAAATAATAATTGCTTTTAGGAAACTATAGCCAATGTTTAAATATATAATATATTGTTTGTAAATTAAAATTATAATATAGGTACCTAACTATGACTATTTATGATTTACAATATTATATTATAATATTTATTAATAATTATCTGCAATTATTATCGTCTATGAATAATATTAATTATATTATCAAAGCATAAAATCTTATTATTGTATGAATGTATGATATTAAATATTGATAGATATTATCAATTACCTACAAATTTCCAACACAAATTATATGTTTTCTATTTTTCGTTATAAGTTGTATAAACAAAATTATAAAAAAAATATATTTTTAAACTATTAAAGTATTCCGAATATAGTATTTGGTATACTTTCGAAGGTATTCAGAATACTGCATAAAATACTTTTAAGAAAAGTATTTTCAAAAGTACTCTGAATACCTAAATTGTATTCCGAATACTACCCAAGACTGGTAGTGGGTAGTTTTTGGGGTACGTGTTTGAAAATATTTGTTGTCATCCACCCTCTACAAAACAACTACTGCTAAATGCAGTCCATGTCGCCAAGTCAGACTGTACCAGGGTATAACTCTCATATAAGGCCTGTTATCATAATAAGGGTAAAACCTCAAAGTTGTTAAATTTTATTAAACACCACTCTTATAAATTTAAAGAACCATTATCTTTTAAATCTCTTATTAATACGGCTATATTTAGATATATTTTGAAGCATGTTTTCATTAGTTGGAACCTTTACTCTAATCGGAATGCGAGTGAATGATGAACGAGTTCAAAAACGCTTCTTGAAAGTCATAGCTTTACTAAATCTCCATTTGGAATCTTATAACTATACGGTCCAATTCGGACCCACTGCCCAACTGGAATTGTTCACTTTGATAATTTAACGTGAAACGGTGGATATATACCATGCCTACACAACTTTATCAATTACTTACTATCAATTACTTTATCATTAACTCTCCATATTTAGTAGACCATATTCAGTTTAAAGTCCCTCTTGTCGTCACAAATGTCCTTCGGTTTTTTACGTCCTATCTCATATAATACTAAGTTGGCAATAAACTCGGCCCTGTCTAGAGCTATTTCCTTACGCAATAATTATTCTGACTTTGATTCCTCTTTTGATGACTAAGCTTCACTTAAAGTTCTAAAACACTATGTATTGTTTGTTATCGATCTGTATTATATACTATTACAAATTAGGTAGGTACCTATATACTGGCTGCTGTTGGTTTATTTTTCATATACTATGCACATTTTTCTTTTAAATCTATATATTATTTTGTTTATCAACCTGTTCGAATCGATTTAAGTATAACAGGTTACGTTATTGAAAATTGGGCCTCTGCCCGTTTTGTCAAAATGTTATATTATTATTTTCATTATGAACGTGTATATTATAATAATGTTGCAGGGTATCGCGCTGCTGTTATTCGTGTGCCTGGAACGGCGGCCGTCTGAGAAGTTCGTGGTGAACGGCATGAGCGACTCGACCGTTGGGTTCGCAGGTCGCGGGGACGCGGTTGACCCGACCAGCGCGGCGCCCGTGCCTGGTGCCGGGATCAAGTCTCCCATCTACACCATCAACGGACACCACTCGTTCCGATCCAGCCACCGATTCGGTTCGACTTACGGCAGCTTCAGCAACTCGTGTCTAGGCACGTCGCTGTCGTCGATGCGCATCAGCAGCGAGGCCAGGACCGAAGCCCGAGGAAGCCCGCTGGCTGTCGAGTCCCGTATCTAAACCACTACTTCCCCCCCCCTCAGCACCACCACAAAAAAAAAACACTGTATTACTACGATGATGATGATGATGATGATTATAATACAACGATAACGATGCAAAACGTCATCCCCCGGACCTCACTCACACACTCGCTATATAGTCTATATACCATACACCATACACATTATGATAACAGCGTTATTAGATAAGACTTACCCTTATACATAATATGTGCTTGTGTTTATGTGTATTATCATTATAGCCGGTCGTCCAATCGTGGTTCCGCCTTCCTCTCACCACTTCCACCGTCGACAACACATTGGTCTGAACATACGTTCAACATTAAAGTACAGTGTACATTGTTATACCTTACCCCGTGTATTTGCCTAGTTAATCAATAATAGTGTTCATATTAAAGATATCGTCCGAGTTTTACTATTATCTCTTCGCACCTAGTGACTGAAAAATCGTATCTCACAACAACGGGCGTATAATAATATAATAATATTGTTATCTCTGCATAAATATAATATAACAAAATACTAATTTCTCGTTTCAGTTTTTATATAGGTATTATAATTGTGTACGTATGACGTGTGTGCCTGTGTGTGTGAATGTATTTTATTGATTTTAATTCGTGTCTTATACACAATGTACCTACACAATGATTTTTATTTTTATCTCTCTCTGTCTCGCTCTCTTTTTCCTCACTGTTAACCACAACCTCCCCACCCTTATCCCGTAATAATATTCATACAGATAATAATAATTATATACCTAATGTACTTATTATTATTACAGATATCGTTTTATTTATATAATATATTTTGAAGAAAATAGATCGGTTTTTTTATATTATTAAACATAATAACAAATTATAATATTTTTCCTTCGAGTATTGGTGATATTTTTTTATTCGTGAGCATCCGCCACCAATAATTATGTTAAATGAAGATAATTATTGATATTAGCGATGTTTCTTACGTATACATTAATAAACACGTATCGATTTCCTATATAAGTGTGTTTAGTTTTTTTTTTTTTTTATGTAGGTAGTGCTTAATTGTAAAATATTATTATTGTACCGATGAACGTTTATTAGGTTATTGCGAACACAGTCGACGACAAGTAATGCGTTTTATTATTTTGTTTTTACCCTACAACGATATTAGAAAAACCGTAGCAATGCACCACCACAGACACGGGTTCTTTTCGTATACAACAACACCGATATAGTAATGATATATTTATACAATTAACAAAATTATTTTAAATATTATTATATTACTGCGGTTTGTCCGTCATTGCCATAATATTATTATTATTTGTAACACGCGTAGAATGTATATTGTATACGTATCTAGTACTAATTGTAACCAGTTTTCAGTGTATGTAAATAATATAATATAATAGATACATATTATTGTGTTAGTGATTTTAGATGTTATTCTTTGAATTATTACTTAAGTTACATTATATACTAGCTGTTAAGAAAATTAAAATTACGTTGTACAAATCAAAACACTTTTGTTTCGTTGCTGTTACGTTCGTTTCTAATCCGCTTATAGTCTCATTTATCTGTCTCATATCTGTGTACCTATCCCTTAAGTCGATTAAACGCTAAGCGTTGTTTATTACTTGGTATTTAGACAGTTACAGTAGAATTTTCGTGTTGAGATTATTACATTTTAGAAATGCATATAAAATATAAATGCAATCCCCGCACATGTAAGCAAAACGCTTTCAGCGAAGTTCAAATATAATATATTATATTCATCACAACGGAATGACACGATGGGAAATATACAATAATTCCAACGTCACTCATCATTAATATACACTTTATACCCTCTTACTAAAATCAAATTTTCAGACTGCACGCGTCAGTTCCACCGAATATCACGCTATAGAAAATATACATACCCTTTACTTTTTAATTATTCATGGTGGACGTCATAATATAATACATAGTGTGATTTTTTAACATTACATTTTTAATATTTGATTTAAAATTTTAATTAGTGGAGTAAAGGGACACAGACAGTACTATAGCGTTACGATTTGCGAGGCTTCGATAAAAGTATGCTACGATTATAATATTATTGTTGTACTTATGTAGGTTAGGCTTATATATTCTTATATATAAAACGTGATATTATATTACATATTTTCACGTACATAAAATAAATATGTAGTATAAAAATGTTTCCCTTATTCTTTATAGATTTAAATTTTGCTCCTTGATTAATGCAAGATTTCATTGACAGCATTTTTATTACGTATTTATTTGTGTCAATAATGGGTAGGTATATCCAATAACCTTTATAACCTATTATACCCATTATTAACTTTAATAATAATTAAATATCAATTTTAATTAAAAGGATGAAAAATTGAGGAGAAAAATACTTCTAACACAATAATGTGTGAAGTGCATTTAAAATCAAATACTTATGCCAGGTTTCGTGAACAATCACTAAATATTTATTGAATCAATAGTGAGCTAATGGTCCATTAACCATTATTTAATGGCCCATGGTAGATACATACAAATTTTATTGAACCATTAAATAAATAAAATTTTTATGCAACCCTGGTTGTTCTTTAAAAAATATTTAACAAATATAATTTCCTTAAAAAATAACTATTGTTTCTATTTTATTCTATATTTTATTGTAATTATTTTCATTCATTTTTTTCTTCACTTGATATTACAGATAATCTTACTAAGGAATTTATCAAAAGCACAGGGCATAAATTGTTCTTGAAACAAGAACTGTTCTTGGAACAGACACAATATTGTGGTATCATCGATAGTATTATACAGAGTTCTTTACCATTTACCAACTATGGTCACCCCCATTTTTTCATTTAACAATAAATTTATTGAAATTCTGAATTTTAAATACCTATACGTTTAATGTGACCTTATTTTCAAATAGATACCGTGTATACCGTTTAAGGAGTATCCTGTGGTGATGTTTAAAAATGTTATCACTATTATGTATTCGAACAGGACGAAATTATCGGGCAAATATATATTAACGTTTTTTTAACGTATTTTACATTGCAAAATTATTATAAAACGTTTTTTTTGGAAATTAATGATCTCTAACATAACTTTTATTTTATTTTAAAATATGATTCGATTAAGAATATAACATCAAGAATAGGTATACAACTTCATAGAAACTCAGACATAAAAAATGTATTTTTAATAATTTGGTTTAAATGGACATAACTATTCTACATTTTGTTCTGACATATTGTGTTCTCTGTTTAGGTACTATTTATTTATTTCGTTATATTTTATCAATTAAATATTATGTTTCGTCCAAGATTTATTGTAGCCAGGTGTGATTGGCCTTTATTTGACTACAAGACAATGTGCGCCACGTGGGCAGTTTAGTCACACGGCGACCGCTTTGACGTTTGTCCAAAAGTTGAACCATATTGTAGAACTTATTCAATAGTAATTCAGCCCAGGGTTGAATAACAGTTATCGTATGGTGGTCAGTCAGTAGGTCTTCCTTCTTAGGCCCACACAGCAAATCAACTAGTGCAATGCCTGCCGACCATCGATGGAAATCGGCTCTTGCGACCGCCATATTTTCAAGTTCACCTCGTCGTAACCCTGCGAAGCTGCCTAGTAGTCAGCGACAGTTGGATAAATTTTCGTGACGGACAGCACCCTTGATCTTACATCAGAATACTCATTCTAATACTATTCTTTCATTTTTTATTACCAACTCTCCGTTTTGGACGAATCTGTCACTATTACACCGTATCAGAGACGGACAACTTTTTATAGTTAGTACAAAGTAAATAGATAACTGTACTTGATTTATAAAGATTCTTTATATTTTATTAAAAATCAATAATTCAGGTAAGAGTCAGTTTTGGTGAATTCGGTCAAATGAATCCTTTAAAGCATAACTCTGCTAAGTGCTAAATACAAATCAGTTAGGGTCAATTCAGATCGGTGCTACATGGTTTGGCCATCCAGATGTTTTTCATGCGTAAATTTAAGCCACCTATGAAATTTGCCCTAGGGCCTAACTATACACATGCACTAAATATAAATTATATGTCAAATTGCCCCAACTCGTGATACACGTTTGACCCTATAATATATTAACTATAATTGCATGCAGCGAATAAATTGTACCAAAGAAACGTCTGTATGTATCTACATAAAAAGGAGTGAGTAGTAACAATTAAGTAAATGTAATAATATATTACATGTATGTTATATACCTAAACTCGGACTAAACTATAACAATTTAAATGTTTACAGATAATACAATATAAACATTATTTCCATATAATCAAAATTTTCTAAGTTAATGAAAATAATGAACTTGAGCTAATTAACTTAAGTCAATGTTGAGAATGTAAACTACAAGTTAATATTTAACAAACAATATATTTCACTGTATAAGTTTAAAGTTAATCGAGAAAATATTACCTTAACTCAGTTCAGAAGAAGTTCATTATTTTTTTTCTTATTATTATCCTAACCTTTTTTAACGTAATTAACTGTTTTTCCGCCACTACCACCTGGAGCACTGATCCTCCCCCCCCCCTTGATGCGCCTATGTTAAGCGTATTAGTGATTGTGTAACTTTACATATTTTTTAGTTATAACTAAATACCTATTTTGTTATAAATGTATTCTATATACTATTACTTCATATTGAACACAGAAGTTGAAGTGGCTTAGCAACAAAAATTTGTACTCAACTTATATGTTAGCAATATTTAACTTTGAAAAATATATGCTTTCATCCAAAAAAAAATAAAACTTTAACAGTTATAACACTTATAACGATAAAAATAGTAAAAATAGTAAAAATTATAAATACATCTATAGTAATAATTATAATTGTTTTCATTGATTTTAAGCAACTACTGCCATTACCATTTTACTTGGAGGGGGGGGGGTTAGGTTGGTTTAGTAACACGTGTATGTGCGAGGATTCGTCACTAAAATACCGAATGGTCAATGGTCATCCATCCGAGAACTAGCGACGCAGGCCAATGTTTCACCTCAAAATATATTAGTGAATGAGGCCAACCGCCGAAACACACCAGGTTCCTAACGGTGTTTATTAATGAATTCAAATACTGTACATATTACTGTATGTAAATGTTATGATAAAAACGGAGTTCTGAATAGGCATTTTAAGTACTTCACGGTTGTGGGTGTGTTTTATTTAGTATCTTATAATTTCCTAATATGAATAAGTTATTTATAAAATGAACCTAACCTTTGTACAATTATGACGTATGTATACAAAACACAGTATTACAAAAAAAAAATTGTTCAGGAAACCCATATTTTTATTCTGGGATCTATAGAAAGTACGTATATTATAATAATTTCATTAGAATTTAAATTTAGAAAAAGTGTAATTAAATTGATTGGCACATTCAAAAGTAAGTTATATCAATTTTTTATTTTTTTACTTTGGGTGTTTCTTCAAAAGGAATTAGATCTAGTTTAAAATATTTAGGTATTCGAATATGTTTCTGTATAAAATGGTGTTATATTGTTTTGTACTATTACGTACATTGGGCTACGGAAATCTAATGGTCACCAGTGACATTATTTTTTCAGGTAAAAAACATATTTGTGGAATTTTGAATTACCCATATTCAACATAGGTATAGTTTGTATTATTAATAGCCCTTCGATATTCAGCCAAATGCAATAGTGGATAATGTCAACAATATTGTTATATTATTATGAATAAGTAATAATACAAACTTATAAAGTTTTGAAATTAATTATTATTGGCTTTACAGAAATTTTATATTCCTTTTATCTTCAACTTCAATGAATTTAATAAAATAATATATTATTCATATAATAACCGTGATCTTTTTTTTGGTGCTATACACAATACACCCTTCACTCCTATACCTACGCCACTGCCAAAGAGTGAGTTTGCTGATTTATTGAAATGCAATATTTCATAACTATATTTGAAGAATTGTTTTTATTGTAATTGCCGTTTATTCAGAGTATTCGCCCCAAGTTATCAATAGAAAATAATACAATAGACTAAATTGATTGATATTTGATATTATACAACTTTTAAGGGATACATTTTCATTTAATTGTTTTCATTTCACAATAAACTTATTTTTGTAACATGACATTTATATGATTATATAATAATGTACTAATAAAAGTAAAACTTGCATAATAGTTTCAATAAGTAGGTCAATCTTTTTAAAGGATGAAACACAGTTAGGTAGAAATTATATTATTGGCCCTTTTTCGATGTGCCTTTGTTTTTTTTTTTTTTGGTTTCAATATTATCAATATTCACTTATAGGCTATTTTATATAATTGTATTATTACTCGTATCAAAAAGTCACTTGTACAATGTACATTAATATTTAATATTATATTATTTATTTATTTAACCTGGGTAATTAAATGCAACACATTTAACATAAGATAAAGTGATAGTTTTTAATTTTAAAATCACTTATACCTTTTCTAGTCCTAATACATTTTAATAAGGTGAATTTATTTGTTGGAGTATTTTGAATGTTTAAACTGGTGCTATTTTTTTGTAATGTAAGTGTCCGTCTGCACGTTTTCAAACAACATTTTAAAAAAAATACTTATAATTGCAGGGTGTGATTTATAAAACTGTTGATTGGAAAGCGAATAAAACGATCCACAATTAGTAGGTTAATATAAACTATCCGTCGTGCATACCCATATTTTTGGTGTGAACCATCTTTTTTATAACATTTCTATCGGTTTGCGGTAAATAAATAATATTTAAAATTATCCAAAACCAACATTCTTCTAACAATTATACTTTTTATAAATTCCATAGTACTGACTGTCAGGTTATTTAACGACAAATTCGCAAATTCGTTTATACCGTAAGTACTTTTTAGGTATTAAACACTATTATATTACACAATACCTACATAAAATGATACTTTAATCTTAATATTTCATAAGGTAAGAGTTTTATGTGATACAAAATGTTCTTGTCTGAACTGTACTATAGTCATATCTTATCGATTGATATGGTTGTATGAAAATTCTATATTATATAGTATATATATAGTTATATAATAACCTCATATAGCTATATTATGTGTGTATGAAGATTTTAAAAATATATACAACCTGTGTTAAATATGATGAAAAATACACTTTCTCTTTTTTATTTTTTATTCAAAAATATGGTTTATAGCTTATGCCTTTATAAGATGTATAATAATTTTACCATAAAAGGTAGATTGGCGAAACGGGAATCAAACCTTTTTTAAAATCGGCTGAAACGAAGGATAGCGAAAACAGTGATTTTAAATTTTGGTAGAAACGGGTAATTACTATAAATAGTATATAAATATACACAACCCCAATTTATCAGGAAATATACATTAATTAATTTGCGAGCCGGACCTTGATTTTTTAAATTCGATATTCTATTTTCATTATTGAGAATTATTTAGCATTACGTCCCACATAAGGCAATTCTAATCGTTTTTTTTTTTTGTCATTATCGTTTTATTTTAATTAATAAATATAAAAAAATTTTAATTTTTGTAATTATAAATACAAACATGTACAAAAGGCATGTGCATTTGATGTTGAATATATTTATTTATTTAAAAATTGTGTCCAAGTCTTTTGCACGTTTTCATATTTTATATTGACCTATTCAAAAGGTTAGTTGACCGTGGCTATAGTACCTACATAATTGAAATATAATATCGGCGAAAAACGTTTTTCCAACGTCCGGTTTCATTAAACGATTATTATAAATAAATAAACTATAGTAATCAAAGTTATTTTAATTACGCCGTTTGAAAAAAAGAACAATTTTCAAATGACAGGGTGATTGTAGGGTTGTAATGTTAAACGAGTAGATGCTTGTATTCCGCAAATTAATTTAATATCATATTTTGAATGTACGCGAGGTACACGTAATGTTGTGTGATGCTGATATATTTAAAACCAATACTAGAGTTAATTTAAAAGCCCTTTCAATATAATAATAATAATAACAAAAATCGGTAATACAACATATTTAATGATTTAGTTTAGGTTTTATAGTATTCCATCGTCTGTCCGTTTTCGTTACTATTTTCCATATGAATTATTGCTAAATGTTAAACCGAAATAGGATGACCTGTACTTGGATGACAATAATAATGTCTGTTGTTTATTGTGATACTTGTACATCGCAATATGTACGTTATCCCGTAGACCAATAATTTATTGATAATAATCATCTGTGGTGCAATAATGTCTTCAAATTTATCATTATTAGTATTTATCATTATTTTTAGGAAACCAAAGAGTTGTATTATTGCTGGCATTACTGCAGTAATGTAGACGACCCACACTAATAAAAATAATACCATACAAAGTCGCGTACACACACATGTACCTATTTATAGTCCACGCGATATAACTAGACAATTTATTATTTTTTCCACGTACAACCACAAAATAATAGTATACAGTCGCGACGGGTCTCCTTAAAGTATCGCTCAGACAGTCATACAACAAATCGTTTTATTTTAAAATATAATGTACGTTAGTTATGGACTAAATCGTGCGACAATTAAACGACGATCCACAGACATACTAATCATTTCACATTTGTAAATAAACATCGCGGAATCCATAAAAATATAATAATAATACAAAATATATGAATATGGTGCATGAACAAGAAAAATATTTGATATCGGGCGCCGTGAAACACCACACACTACTATAAGAGTTTGTATGCTTAAATGTATTTTTATAAGCCGTACCTTGCCCCTGAAAAATGGAAATTCATAGGTCACCCCTTATCGGCGACACTGAAAAATATAAATTATAAATTACACTTATATTTTAATGAAATCATGTATCGGTAATTTTAATTTATTTTTATTTTTGTTCAATTATTATAACAATACACACTTATAATCTAAATTTTATTTTTTAAATCTTTTAAATAATATATTTCAAAACACTCATAATATAATATAAATTAATTTAAAATAGTATTATTTTAAACTATGTAGGCACTACCATAGTTTACGTACTAAAGACAATATATTTTTTTGTTTTTACTTCTGAATGTGTTAATAATTTATAATATTACAGTTTTAAAAATATGAAAAGAATCATCATAATGTAGTCTTAATAATTATCCAGTTGCATTATCAAAAAAACTGTATTAGTGATAAATAGTAATAGTAATACAACTTATAATATTATGCGAACAATATAGAATACCCAAATTAAAAAGTTTAAAATGAATAACTATATTTTTTAAATTAATATAATACGAGTTTCAATATTATGTTTTTTTTTTATATTTTTACAGTAATTTATTTTTTTATTTCATTTTAGTATTAATGTAAAAAATATTGTAACAATCTATTAATAATATAAATAAAATAAAGCATGATTTTTTTTTTTTTGCAGCATAACTTTATGCATCAAATGTATTCTTTTTTACTCAAGTAATTTTCTAGATCATGATAGCGATAAGTGGTGTAGGTTTAGTAGCCTGTTTACAACGCCGCATAAACATCCTTTTAAGATTGAAATGCATTTAAAAAAATGTATCACAATATTAATAAATAATAATATTATAAAGAAAATTCGAAAGCGTACACAGGCTAATAGTCGGTCGTCGAGGAGACAAGTATTTTATCGTTTGAGAAAAATAAGAATGAATAATAATTGTTCTATTGTGTACGTTTACGTAAATCCCAAATAAATTATATTGTACCTACACACATTGATATTGACGCATTATTAATCATTACAATTTAAACGATAAATACCTCTCGGTGTACCTATATCGGCGAGCATCGTGTGTGGATTTATACCATAGTTTATTATTTAAACCAGCTATTTACTATGGACTTAGCATAATAATATTATGCACATGGATTTATCACATAACATTGTTATTACCTAAACATACGCATTGGGTAATAAATAATAATTCAAATAATAAATATTACTAATATTATTATATTATTAGACCTGATTTATTATTCCATACGTGAAAGTAGCGTAATTAAATTTATGAACGAACTTGTAGTATTATACGTTGAGTATTATATTCAATACTATTAATAATATATATGAACCTAAAACAACATTGTGCATCAAACTAACCTGATTAAATTCAGTGCCCTGTTTGCATATATTACATTGAAAATATACATTTTTATTTACATTTTTAATGATTATTATACGTTTGACACGTTTTATTTTACTTTATTGATGGATTATATAATATTTCTTTATTATATTATTATAATATTTAAATGGTCAGCCTATATAAATAATATAACAAACCTGACTTGGACGTTATGGTAGTGTTTTTGAAGTATTGTTATAATAAAATAAAAATAATAGATGCAATTACAAATTATTGCACAGTGTTTTTGTACGGTCTAATACTATTATATTGCATTCGAATCAAAACCTTCAGGTACTATATTATATTGTACACGTCAGTAGTTGCAGTCGGTCATGAGTCATGACATAATTTATTTTAATATATATATTATATTTGGTGTGTGCGTCCAGGTCGAAGGCCAGTTACTACAATTATTATAAATATAAAATATGAGCATACAGTTTACTTTAAATGAGAGCATTTATATATTTGCATTTTTACTGAAGCAATTTTTTATTCGCCTTAGAGAGTAGAGACAATGGTTGGTTAAATGAAGAATAATTATTTTTAATCTAATATACATAAATTTCAAACTTATTTTAAAACCTATTACCTATACGAAATTGTTTCATGAACAAAGGAGAAAATATGAAATTTTAAAATTTTAAATTGTCACGTTAATAATAATAGATTAAAACAACCCTCGCCGTCGTCGTCGTCGCCATTAACACCATTACCGCCATCGTCGCGTGGAAGTGCGGAACGAGTGCAATTCCGTTGAAATTTTTAAAGAGGGTGACATTAAACATAATGATCGTAAAAATGCAAATGACAAAAAACGACTATTAAAAAAAAATGTCTTTTCCACTGCAGTAAATTATCGTTGGTATATATTATACACTTGTAATCAACGTGACTTTTTTTTTAAATAATGCAAACAATCGCGTATTATGATTAAAATTTCAATGCAATATCTGCGGACGCTTTATAAGTTGTAACAGCCGACGGGTCATCGCATATCCAGTTTAATTTATAATAATATAATCATTATATAGTATTAGTAGTATTATTATTATTTAACCGTAAGAATCGTGTAATGTTCCCGCGGTCGAAATTTACTTGCTGCCTTGTAGTCCATCAATAAAATATGACAACATCACTTATATACAAGGCTGCAACTATAATAGTATGTAGTGTTGCGATTTGTCGAGACGTTTTTTTCTGTCTCCAAAAAACATGCACTGTTCAATACTGCCATAGGCATATTACTTCAAAACAGAAAATTGTTTTATGGATTGGGTCATCGACCTCGGTCAACGTATAGAGATTAAAAAAAATAATCATTAAATTTACAAACTTTTTCAGCAACTCGAAGACGGAAAAATTTCTTTAGATTACCCATTATATATTATATTATGACTTGCAGCGAATATAGTTGCGCCTCGGGGACCTCGCTATACCACGACGGTGGAACTTGCGTCGGGGGGGGGGGGGGGCCTCAGGACAAATATTTAATAATATAATACCATTGTAGTATTCCCATTTCCCTTCACGTCATTCGTATACGGCGCGATCGTATTATTGTCATACATTATACAACATTTGGGTTTGCACAGTATTTGCTACACAGGATGTTAAGTGTAACAAAACAAAAACTGGAAACTGTATATATTTCCTTCGTAAAAACTCTTGTCAGTTGTTTCTGTTGCACATGTGTATAATGTACATCATATTATAATATATCATATTATGTACATCCACATTCCACAATGCATATTTTATATCATAGTAAAGCATATATTATATTGTATCGTGGAATGTTAGAATCACGCCGAATAAAGCGCTTTCCGCAAAGTATTCGAAATTTAATTTTGGCCATAGCTATATTTTAGTGTTGTTAGTTTGTGTAATGGTATGAGCATAGCAATACGAGGAATACGTTGTACCAGAAAAAGTGGGTGCTCCTATTTTTAGTGTGGTATATTATTGTAGTATTTATACCTAAATAAAAGTTGGTCTATGACTGTTAGGGTAGGTTTATTGGCTATATTATTATATGTTATTTAATATTTTGTATATTTTTGTTTCTGTTTAAATGTACAATAAATTCACAGTTAAAAGTAATATCGAGATAGTGCCACGAGCCAAAGACATCTTACGAGGGTATAGTGCGTTAAATCAAGGTTTTCCATGGATGTACAGTACTTACTATAGCCACGTTTTGTGGTGTGATTTAATTATTTTGGTGCTATTATTTGAATTTATTTAAACCGTAGTTGCGACAAATTCATACCTGCGTATATCATATTATATTATACGTAAACAGAAAACGTCAAAAAAATAAAATAAATGAAAGATTGAATCGTATAACAGTTAAACGTGAATGCCAATACTTAATGTTACGTTAATAATAAAGGGAGGTAAATCCTAGGGAAGTCTGTACGTATAATAAAGAATTGTGTGATCCTTTGCTCCTTCATCTAAACTCGATATTGATGGAGCCTGCAGGATCCATACAGGCAGTATCGCATCTACCGAAGTTAGCCTAATCTACTACTTACACGTCCTTATCAAGCGAGTTTTTCAAAAAGTCAAAAACAATATGTATAATATCAATGATGATACTATACATAATAATACTATTATTATTATCATTATGCGTTCGTATCTTCATATTATAGTGGTTTTGCAAACACATTCGAGTGACGTAAAAAACGCGCAATTGTTTCTATTCTACGCGTCTTAACTCTCTGATAGTATACCTATGTATACCTAACGATAGAAAAATATGTATATAGGCACATACGATGTCTGATGAGTATAATTATATCATACTCGTTGTTAGCTGCGTGTATATCGTACTTATAATAAACATAATATAGGTACGATTATAATACGAACGGCGTGCGTGTGTGCGCGCGTAACGTATATAGGTAATTAATATCAAAAACTTCATTAAAAAAAAAAAATAATAATAATAAGTAATATAACCTTATCCTGCTGCAGCTCGTTGGTCGATCGAATCGTTACCGGAAGTTAACGCCATCGTATAGCGGCTAAGGCAGCGATAGTGCTGCTGTTCTTTATCGGAGACGCAATCTGCATGGTAAAACGAATATAATAAGACGACAGAGACGCTGCCGATCTTAATTGTCGAAAAATAATTTTAATTGCGCGTTAATTTTAACACAATATCTGCAACGCAAATGAAATATAAAGAGAAAAAAAACTCGCGTTTGTTATTGTGTATAATATTATATTATTAGGTATTATGCATATTATTATTTTACGGATACCTTATACCCATCGCGTATGGCTAGTAATTAATAAGTAGATACCAACGCAAATCTCTCATTATATTATATGGCTAGGTAGGCACTTGCATATATTATAATATAGACTATAGTGTACAATATTCATGATTATATTGTTAGTTTGTGAACAAAAAATCATGAATGCATAAAAAGATTTAAAACCGTCTTTTAAATTTTCACCGTCTGTGAAGACCTATACTGGAACTTCAAATGGGTACCCATGTCGTAGCAGGTATAATGATAATATGCCATTATGGTGTTGGAGTATTTTGGTAAATACGCGCAAACATTTAAATAACAAGTGTTTGTGAGCCACAGCCAAACGGACAAATTAAAAACATTTTATGGGACAATAATGTCGACCTGTAAATATCTATAACACATATTTCCAAGAATTTCAGAAAACTATTAATTTAACATTAATAATCCATTATACAAACGGCGGCGTGGAGACGTCAATAATAATTTATTTTCAGACAATTTTATACGAAATGCAGAGAATTTTCAAAAATATTATTTAACTTAATACTTACCTACATAGGTTATAGTGTTACACCTAAACACGCTAAATAATCTCAATTATTAAAAAAAATTAAAATGACATATCATAATATTAATATTATTAAAACTAAGGTTATTTTTATTTTCTGTATCTATTAAATAATAAATATATAATTTATAAAAAGACCGTCGTTGTAGGATCGTTTCAATCTTATCTATGCGTCACACTAAATACGACAATACAATTTTATTTCGTATTTAGTCTTGGGTTTTGACTGATGAATAAGAGAAACTAAGAAAGAAAGTTTTATCGTCTTAATAAGATAGTCAATATATTTTTAAATTATAACTATTATTAATAATATTATTAATGACCGATAAATAATAATAAAGACATTAAATTATTTAATTACCTAGGACTTTTTTATGTTGTCGAGGAAGTGCACAAGATATAATCAATACATTTTTAACCTTGGGTTATTTTTATCAAAAATAATAACCATAATGATTTATGAAAACATTTTGTTAAGAACGGATTAGTTTTTATACTTTTTAATTTGTATTATAGACCTATTGTGTTGTTATTTTATATAAGTATTATATATTTAAATTGTAGATGATTTGATGTTAATTATCATAGTTTGAATGACCTTAGGATAAAAAGTCTGGGAAAAAAGGCCCTAGGAAAAAAAGTCCGGACATAAGAACAAAAATACAGAAAAAATATTATAATATGTTTGAAAAAAGTTGATTATTAAATATTTAGTAAATATCAAAAAATAAAATAAAATAGATTAGAACAGAATTATGTTACTTATTGGTAATCACGTCTTCTGATTTTTTTTCCGTATACAATGAACATTACTGAACAATGGTGATTAGAAAAGAATTATCAAATAAAATTGTTTCACAATACCTAAGGTCTATCAATTAGATTAACAATTAAATTGTTCACCGATATTGTTTAGTGCATATTTAGCATTATCAACACATTGGTTTTTTGACACATTTTGTCAATTGATTTCCAAATTTACGATTATTGTACAACACACAATGTGTTGACCAAATACTCCAACTATCACAAATTTTATAGTTTTTTATGTTGACCGTTTAGTGTGACTTCGTGAATGTTCTACACTTCAAGTCGAAATAATGCCTTAATTCTAGGTATCTAATTAAATAGATGCGCCCGTACCAACTATATGTAAATGTCCCGGTTACATATATAAAGTCATTTACAAGAAATGTAATCGGAAGTTATTACTTATTAGTTATTACCAATAGTAATGTAATTCAGTTTTAACATATTATTCACTTTTTTCAAACATTCTATATTTTTTTTCGACTTTTTGTTCTTTTGACTGGCTTTTATTCCTTGGATTATTTTTACCAGACTTTTTTACTGTTAACCATAATGAATACATTATCATATAAGACAAGATCGTGATACTCTAGCTAGTTATAATGTAGAAAATATTAATTATGGTTTTCAAAAATTATAATTTTAAAATTCGTTAATTAAATTAACCTGAAAAAATAAATTTAAATAAATTCATTAGATAGTTTTTAGAAATTCTCAAAAATAATTTTTTGTATTTTGCATATTCATAGCTCTTATACAAACATGAAATTAATTTAGTACCTATTTAAGTTTATCTAGGTGACTAGGTACCAGAATTGTGTAAGTGTTAGAATACATTTATTTTAATTTGTTGTAGAATCAAAATGATATTCACTAAGACACAAAGTGCATTTACATAACCATTTATTTTTTTAATTCTTAAACTATTATGTTAGTAAAGATTTAAAAAAATATTAATTACCTGTATACAATATTAGTATATTACATATAAAATACGACGTAATAACTGTACTTTGTGTATGACGCATATTCAATAGTCATAATTATCGTAGGTTCCTCGGTTTTACTTGAAATCGTAGGTAGGTTAAGGTCAAAGTGGTATTTACCAATTACCTATGTATCTATTTAAAGTTAGATCTGAAACAGCCTTTAAATATTAACTTTTGAAATTATTTTGTATAAAATATAAAGCAAGTAAATTTTATATAATATTGCCTATTGTCTAATTGGACTACTATAACTAATGAATAATGGAGGTCTAAAATCTAAATCAATAGAAATTTAAGTTCTAAAGATTTGTTGAAAATAAATTGGTGGACAAATAAATTTAATTTGATCGAGTTATTTTTACGTGTCTATTCTACTTCAATGTATGTCGAAATTCGATTAGTGAAGAGGAAAACTATTAGCTTTACTAATTATAATTAGTAGTTTTTCTCTTCGTACGGTTTAAACTTTTAAAGCCAGCACCTACCAGTGTCATGGAAAACTATTCGATGAGGTCATAGCTTGCTTTTCCCCGGGTATGATTTTTCCAATCATCGTAGCATGCACGAGCAATGAGCATGACTTAGCAAATCGTGGTATCTTGCAGCAGTATACATTGCAGTATAAATTATAATGGCTATGATGTAATATAATTGAGATTGAAGATGGAAACGTCATACATTTTATTGATCACTGCAGATATGAGATACTATGATTTTTATTTTTTATTCAAGTTGTTTGATCAGGTAAACGTGCGGGTAATAAGATTCAAGTGGCCAATATTCTTTTTCTGGTTCGATTATTTTGTTTATTGTTTTCGTGATTTTTATACTGAAATAAGAGTTATAGTAATATATAATAGTAAAAAGAAGAATATTGGAAAAATATGGAGTATTTCTTCGAGTATTTCTACGCGAAAAATAAAACGAAAACGTTTATTATAAATTTGGAACTGAGAGATAATATATTTTATATTATTTATTTATTTGGTATTTCATGAAAACTTAAACTTGGATGGTGTTATTTTATTATAATTTAAATACCTACCTATTATATTATAAGATAATAACAATTGTATATAGGTACACTGGAATAGATGATTGGAAGATGTACTTGCACCATTAATTTATTTTTATTTCTGTCTACTAATCACCTTAATAGTAACCCTTAACACATATTTATTTTTGTAAGGTAATATAAATATATATATGGAACTTCAAATTTGCAAACAAATAAAATAAATAACGAGAAACCATTATTTAGGTATTGTGTTTGATTTGGTGTTATCATTCAATAAATAATCTATAGTTGGTAAGCTATGCTACTTAATTTATAAATTCGTTAAACTAAAAGACATGTTACCGATTAAGACTCTAGGTAATACGGTATTTTGAATTTGATCAACCTAAATTTGAATACGGTCTTCTGATCTGGGTTGACGTAAAAGACAATAATATAAAAAATGTTCAACAAAACTAAAATAGCATATTAAGAATAAGGTAAAACAAAAAAATCTTTAGAGATCTCGATAAAACAAAATTCTAAATTTTTTGATGCTTTACTGATAAGGCGTCTATATAAAAAAATAGTAGGTAATACTATTCGTAATTAAAAAACTCATCACATTTCAAAGTAACCAAATAAATTTTACTAATATTAAAGAGCGTATCTAGAGCTTATGATCTACATTTAAAATATAGTAAACATTTTTTGTCCAATATTATGTTTATTATCTAGATCCAAACTTTTTTAACCAATTGCCTGTAGAACGATTGTAATTAACTATGAAATAATGATCTATGTTTGTCTGTACACTTACCTACTTTCTCCAAAATTTGTATTTCGTCTAACCGTTTAACTATAAATCCTTTATAATTGTTAATTTATTTATTTTCATATTTCATAATCAAAATTATTAAAAGATAACTCCCTACTCTAACACAAGTTAAATAGGAGTAGATATTTTTGTATTTATATATTATAGTATGTATGTATTAAATAAATAAATAATTTTCAAAAAAAAAAAACAACCTGGCAATTGAAACTGTAATATGTGAATAGAAAAAATGTAAAAAATAAGTATTATAAAAACTGATCATATTTTTGATAATACTGCCATAACAATCTTATAATATTTACCCAACAAGACTGTTGTAGTGTGTAACCGTTGTAATACAATATATTCTATAAAACGTATTGTTTAGGGGTGCAGTGTGGCGGAGGTGCGGCCTCCCTGCATGATCTGGAATCAGATAAATTATTGCCCACCACGTTTGAAATTCTTGCGCACGCGACTGTATAATAACATGCTATTTTACTATAGGTACTTGATGGATACCATACTGGTATGTCTATTGTATATAATAGTACCTATATAGATACTTTGTTTTATACAGTACTTTATAATATCTATATTTTATGTACAACTGTACAAATGTGGTCTATAGTGCATAACACAGTCTATTTGGAGTCCGTTTAATTAGTACAGCTATAATAATCTGTCAAGCTTAAAACTGCCCTCGGTGAGCGTATATAAATGCCTAATGTCTAATATTATAATATAGCTCCACACAAAAACCGTGCACATATCGTGCTCCGGTTGCCCCCGAATGACTGGCCGGAGTTGATCGCCGTGCCATATAAAATTCATCATCATAATGTATTATTATAATCGCGGTCGTGCACAGTATTATAATACATATTAAACTCATGCTATAATAATAATATAACGCTTGCGCTTGATAAGATCACGGAGTTTTTCGCGGTGTATAAGTGCAACCGACCGATGAGCTTTCACGGACCCCGTGCTTCAAGTTGATCGCTACGACGATCATGGTATGGAAATATATAATAATTATTAACCATACACTGTAGTGACCCAATTAGGTGCTTATTGATCACATATGTATTAAGATCCTGCACATGCAGATATAGTGAGGCGTATACCGAAATATTCACATACATTTTGCTCTCACAGTCTCACCACCTGGTTAGGTACAAAATATACGTATAAAGTCACATTTTTTACCTTTTGTTCGACTTTGATGGAACATAATATCGCTGGGTCTTCCGAAAATATTAAAATTCAATACAAATATTGTGTGAGTACTGTGAGGGCTGTTGACATCATGGTAATAAAGCTATGTTATTTTTAATGGAGTTTACCAGAACCAGCAGCTAGAAGGGGGCCACAGGTTATACGGAGTAAGCTTATACCAACGAGTACATTTTTGTGATTTTACCGGTCGTTAAAATCTTACAAAATCATTTTTACTCTTTTGGATGTACCGTTGAAGTATATAGTTACTGAGGAATTTATTACATCTATAATATTAATTTTATTTTTGTCATCTACTTTTGATAAAAATCAAATATCTAGTAAAGAAATAAAAATTTGAAACATTGCCGTCCAAAGATAAATTATAGTTATAAGTTGATACATTTCAATTTAAAATATATCGTGGTCACAATCACACGGCAGCTATCTAAAACAAAATGATATGAAATAAAAATATTTTACTATTGAAATAGATCTAAGATCACGATAACATGGTTTAAAATGAGCCCGATTACCTTTTACACGTTTCATACGTCATTGAAAATAATGCAAAACGAAATACAATTTTCCAATAACTTTTATTTGAATCTTACAATACAAAAATGTAAAAAAAAAAACTATAAACAATACACTGGTATAGTAATTACGCCTACAGCGATATTGAATTTCAATGAATGTAAATTTATAAGAGATGATCGATTGACCACTATTAGTTAAATTAATATTTGATGTGATAGCATGGGTTTGGTTCATTTATAACACGGCAACGAGTATTAATTAATAATTAATTACACAGGACCATAATGTACATATGTACATACATAGGTACATAGATGCATACATACATAGGTACGTACATCCATACATGCATAATATGCATTGCATAAATACATTTATGTATATATGTATGTGTGTCGTGTGTGTATATATTATATATATAAATATACTATGTTGTGTACATATTTTGTACAACTTTAAAAGCAACATTTCTTTACCATATGTCCATATGTCCAATAATATTATACTTAGGGATTTGCATTCTTGTGTTATTGAAAACGTATTTATTTTCACATTATAATGTACTTAGTATATAAGTGGTATCATTTAACATGCATGCTAATGAGTGACATTGGTTTTTTTTTTTTTTAATATGGACATTCATGTATCAATATGCGTCTACGTATTATTCAGACTCAAAAGAGATCAGTTCAGTTTCAACCACGAACTTAGATGTACGTGTTGTACCTTGTACGACTGTTTTGACAATAATATTAAGTACTATGTGTTATTTATAATGTGTAGTTTGAAAATTGTAATGAAATGATAACCAATAGTATTACATAATAATATAATATTATAAACAATAAGACGGATTATATAGAAAACCCTCTCAGTGATATCCATTTAAATGTAAAAAACGTGTTATCAATATTATTTGTTACTAGTATATTAAGTGCCTAAATATTGTATACTAGACACGATACGATCGTTTATATGTTGATTTTACCCTTTTTAAAAGACTTCCGATACAATAAACTGTAATAATACAGTATGTTAAATTATAGGTAGATAATTTGTTAGTTGCATTTTCTGGTTGCCGCACTTTTTATGTGAATCAAATATAATATTATATATATAGGCACATTGTACACATTCAAAAACTCTTTAAGTATGTCCACAGTTTTTGGTATATCAATAATAATTAAACTAATAGTTAGGCATAATAATTACTAACACCCAGTTATACCAATTCAATAATTTCTACATAACATAGATTATATAATAATGTTTTATTATATTTTTACTTATATAGGTACCATGTATTATAAATTGTATTTGAGTCTTAGATTGATAAAATTGGAAGTTGTAAGGAGTGTATCCTTAGAGCGAAAAAAAAATGCAGTATTCCGAAAATTATCCATCTATTTTAAGTGGTTAAAAGTTAATTTTATTCGTATTGTACAGTTATATCTATAGATGTAAATTTAAGAAAATATCACGACATGGATACATTTAATAAAATAGACATCCACATCGTTAAGCGACTGAAATGGATACGAGTAAACAAAAATACCTACTTCAGTACTTATTAACTAAACTACTTAGGTACACAATTCGTAGGTTGATTATGAAATGGATCTAACTTTTTTTTTGAAACCAAGTCAAACATTTCTTACTGTTTGTTTAATAGTTAGTTCAACATATTAGCTTCAATTGGTTAATCAAAAAAAAAACATCTGATCGGCATTCTCAAATAATAGGTTTCATAACGTAATTGTTTTCGAAAAATAATTATCAATGCATATTTACATAGACATTTTCCTTATTATACTTATGTATACGATTTCAAATAACAATTGTATTCAATTTGATTAACAATAATTTTATCCAGATTTCCATGGATAATAGTGAATACCTACTATAGTATACAATATAATCAATGGTTATACCTAACCTTTTCATAAAATTTAAAATAACTTTAGTTCAGAATTACGTTCTAAGTTTTTACATAATATGGAACTCCAATTAATGCATTAAACATTTCTATTTTATAAGTTTTTATGAAAATCAGGTATTAACAAAATGGGTATTTAATTGTTGTATCATATTACCTAAGTTGATTGATAAATAGTTTTCGTTCAATGTCGACCAATAGAGTAGTACTAAGTTATTAGTTTGTGAACATTGACATCCAAAATATTCCAAATATGTATTATGAGTTAAGCTATTAAGGATATGATGTATATAAGTAAACATATAATTGAAATACCTACACAATATGTATTATTAAAAACTATATTTTTCATACATATTCTAAGGAAAAAGTGTAACAAAATTAAAATGATTAAACACATTCAAATTGAGTCTAAACAATAGATATTGTATTAGTTTGTGATAAAATGCTTGTTCTAAACAAAGTACTTAAACTATATTATGCGCGTTGGTTATTTAGATAAAATAAAAGCCTTTGTCATAATATTTTAGCGGAAACCAATGTACATAAATGCGTTAAAATATATTAGTATGTTTTTATTTTATTGTCCCATGTACGTGCTGGTACGGATCGCACGCGAGCGATATATTTTTATTGTAGAATTGTTTTACACAAATAGAGCCATCTACTAAAATTCTATGGATAACTTACTGTCGATGAGATTCTATGAGAGTAAAACAGAAAGAAAAAATGGTTATTAACTATACGCCGTCTACGCGAAAAAAAAATCAAAAACACTGACTCATTAGCGTTGCGGATTTCTGTACCTACGCGTTTTCACTTTCTATATAATATATTATAATATTAATTATTATACCTACTCGGTATGCGAATATCAAAATTGTCTGGGAACATGTTAAATGCAGTAAATTTCACTTAAAACTTAGTACTTTCCCAGCAAAGTTATTTGCTTTAGGGAGCTATATAATTATATATACGTGTAATACGTGACGTGGGGTTAATGAAATAATACTACCTTCGTTTGAAAGAAAAACCTACTATTATAATACAGTGTATTATATTATCTTATATTGTAATCGAAAATCGATTCGACCACAATCAATAGAGTGATTTCCTGTAATAACAGCAAAAATTGTTATTCGAACAAAAATGTATTAATGGAATTCCTAATAGTTAAATTACTGTATTTTTCTACAATACCATATATTAAAATCAAATCTGATTTTCTTGAACTATATCATTTTTGAATTGTATACAAAACATACTTAAAAATGTTTATTAATATCATAAGATCGGTGAAAAATAATTTAATCGTTTGGAAGTATTAATAATTTCAAATTATTTTATAATCTATTGATAAAAATCCAAAAATGAATTTCTTATACGTGTGTACAAATATGTATCGTATAATATAACTATAACTATAACTTTTTAGACATTAACAATTTCAGTTTCTAGTTGAGAACATAATTTATTATTAATTAAAAATAATGTAGAATGTGTTTTAATAATTATGCTATGTTTTAAGCTGTTATTAAAAGTTAAATGAATTAGCTAATTAATTAAAACTGTATATTATACACAAAATTGTTTTACTTTCAGTTTTCACTGATACTCTGCAGATTGTGCATTAAACAAAAATTATATTTCATTAATTAAACAATACTTTAATTTTTAAGCTAGAAAAAAATCGTTATATTAAAACAAGTATACCTAGGTACATTGTTAGTTGTGTATGCTCATGGCAAATATGCATTATGCATATTGTATTTGGCTGTTTAATTTTAATTGAAACAAAATAAAATACTGTATAAATGAAAGTGAAGTCTAAGTCTATGTTCCATTTCTAAATAGCAAGTACCAATAAATTCTGATTATCAACTCACTGGACAAACAGATTAGCCCTACGCCCTACGATATTATGAAAAGATATATTAAATACAACTCTAACATGCTAAAAGTTAATAAACTTATATTATTATTTATTACTAAGTTAACACAACATGTTGAAGACCATATATTAAGACGCAATACAATAAGACTATCAGTATTATATTCTGTATTATATATTGAATTTTAATATAATATACAAGGTGATTCACCATGCAGGAATGATCATGCCCATGGCCCCAATTTATCCTTTATACTATGCATTTATTTAAATAAATTCTGTTTTTTGTATATAAGTTTGACATTTTTTTTCATATGACATAAACAACCTAGTTATTTGAAAATATAATATGTTCTAGAAATATAGATACTTAACATTTTTTAAATTTTTTGAATAGATGCACAATTTAAGTGTTAAATAGTAATGACTGATTAGCATTAAACATAAAAACATGATTGGTAAATCACCATGCATGATATAAACTTTTTTACCAAATGACAACCACTATTTTTTTACTCAAACATATGATTTGATTGAACACTCTAATATGATGTATCATGTACATATATAAATCGAAATTCAAATGATTAATTTCTATGTTATTAAAATGTATGTAGGTATAGGTACTTATTATACTCAGACAATTTTTACAAATTATAAAAATGTCAATAGATTAATATAAAAAAATATAACTTTTAGATGGTCACAGCCCCATATTTTCTAAACATACGAGTATTATCCTTATGAGTTTATTACATAAAGGTTGATAAATCAAAAACTTGTTCAAATTTAAATAAAAAAATTTCAAAAAAATCTGCTTAACACGTCTTTACAATAAAAAAATATTTATTTCATATGATAAAAGTAGTTTTAATCACCACAGTAGTGACAAAATACTCATTAAATGGTATAACACATTTAATAATATGTAACTATTAGTAACTAATAGTAAAAATTTCATAAATCAGAATTTGAGTAAATACATATTTGAAAGGAAAACATGGGTGAGCATGCTTGGTGCTTCAACCTGTACCTATATTCTGTATATCAGTAAACCACGACTGTAAATATCATAATAATACAATTACTATGACGTTACAGCAAGCCCATTAATCTGCATATACGAAATCAAATTAGAAAATTAGTTTGAAAGTTAAATTGTGATTTAGGTGATGCAGGATCGCGATATGAATTAACGAAAATAAATAAGTTACGATTCAACACTCACGAAGTAATCATTGCAGCGTAGTGTGAAATTCAATTTATGTCGTATCGATAATTGCCTAGGTACCTGTATTATGGTTTGCGAGGGAAAAAAAAAATAAAAATTTTAAATGTTGCGGATTTCAAGGGAAACGGATTTATGCACGCGTGTACCATCAACAGTTAAACGTATAAAATATATTATTCGCGATTGATGATCACACACAAATATACAATATACAACGACCTATTATCGTTAACTATTTAACGTGTAGTTATCCGCGGCAGACTTACGTATCACATAATAATATACCGTTTATCGATTCACTCGCCAAGGTTAACTGATGAGTAGAATGTATAGAAATATATTAATATGTAATAATATTATATAAAAATATTTATGTAATTTAAATACCCACATCCAATATTCTGTCATAAAAATATTATAATCTGGCTTCAAGAAGTACCTATAGGTGTGTATTATATTTAGGTTAAACAGTATACATTAGTGTATATTATATTAATATACAACGATTTACATTTGAAGGACTTATATGAAGTTTTTATTTTGGAAAGAATAATTTTTGTTCGGTTTATCTATACCTTATAGTTGCAGTATAATAATATGCATTTCGGAGTTATTTTCTTCCTCTCCGGAGAAACATGCTGAGTACCTCCCATCACGATGGGAAATATCTGAACCATAGTCGTCTAAAAATCAACAGACCATATCAGAATAAACGTTTTCAAGATATATATATATACAAGGATTAAATAATATTATTTTAATAACATGATTATGTTCTGAGTTGACCAGTTGCAGTATTACAAAGTTGGTTGGATAAACGAGTAACGATCACTATTATACATATATAATATGATATAAAACACTATATATAATAGGTATACTATGGAGTTTACGGGGAACGACTCTAATTGACTATACATAAACATGTAAATTGTGTTTATATACCTAACACATTTAGGTACGGTACACCTGATCCAATATAATTTATATTATGAATCGGTGCCACCGATGTTCATGCCAAGTTATGACGCGATATCATACATTTTATACTGACACACATCACCATTTTTTTTCTTACAGACAGTTTCTTACACCCCTTTCGTAATTAAAATCTTCAAATACTTGAAGGTTTTTTTAATAAAACTGTGTTGGTTGCTAATATATATTAAGGACATGCTTTTTTTTTTTTTTATTTATAATAATAAGACATTCCTAGCCTATAGGCTATCTACATCTATAGATACTTAGTAACATTAATTTTTGACTATTTTAACATGATAATAGTTAAGTAGCAACAGCGATAATAATAATAGTGAAAGGACATACTAAAAATGTTTCATTCAGTTTACATAGTTTTGATAGGTATGTTAGAATTTACTATAGGTAGTTACAATAAAATATATGCTTGTGGTGTATTTGATTATATATTACGCTTTTATTCATGCCAACAATCATTATCATCAAGTCCAAAATTGAAAAACAAATATAAGCCATTAATACTGGCTTTCGAGTACCACCAAAACACGACATATGACGGCCGCTACACTTGAAAATAGGGTTCGGCGCCACGCTGTTATTAGTCGTACCCAATGATACGCTTACTGAAATAATAGAAATATTATTTTTTCTACTTCAGATAAATTTATCATTCATCATTAAAATAAATTAATAATCATTTTATAACAGGCAAACTTTAAAAATGTGTTGTTTTGGCCCGATAATACTATATTTTATTGATTTCACTTCATTTATAAACATTTAAATTATATATTACATACGTAAATAAAAAGTACCAATATATTATATAATGTGCAGTATTAAGAAATAAATTATAACCCATTTTGAAAATAATTGTTCATTTCGTAATATTTATATATTTTTATAAGTACTTGTATTATTATATAGGTAGGTACTTTATGAAATATGCGTTTAATCATGTCGTAAATTGCTTGTAATAAAATAATGGGTCCTTCGACGAAAATATTTTATTCGATAATTCAGTGGAGAATATAACGTTTTTATAATATGTTTTTAGATTCTGGATGGAAAATTAAAGTGTTAGATGTATTATATATTAGAACTATGAAATATTATAATACAAGGACATTCAATTCGTATTTTTTGATACATTTTAAAAATACTTCATCGACGTTTTTTTATGTTCATTTAAAATTTTAAAAATGTCATTAATACATTAACTTCCAAATAAGCTACGCTAAACTAAGAAAATAATTATTCGAACATCACTTTGATAAAATAAAAAAGATTTATCATTGCATGTCAATGTTTAAAATAGTATAATATTATAAAATAAAACTACAATACGATGCAGTCTTGCGCTAATAGGTGAGCGATGCGAGACGAGCGCTCGACGTTGCAATTCACTACTGTTATTATATGTATCTTACCCATTTTTATTATTGCATTCCTTAATGTACTTAAGGTTTAATATTGTTCAAGGTAATATGATAAGTATTCAATTATAAACTATTAAGAGGATTAATCTTACAAACATCCAACATACCAAATTTGTGTTCAGACAAATCTTTTTGTGTCGTCGGTTTTAAATTTTTATATTGCAGTGCGAATTGACTTATTATACAATTTTAAAGTAAAAATATTATCTAGTGAACCTCATAGGTTTTTATCGATAATTTAATTTTTAAATTACTTAAGAATATGTAAAATGTGTATAACTCATTTTAAAGATTTAAATATTAATTAACGTCTAAGAAATACTCTAGATAATTCTTCGCTTTAAATTTGATACAAGTCAATTCACCCTTTATTAATATTAACGACACAAAATAGATTCTGCTGAACTAAATATTTGATATTCTGTTGATACATTATTTGTATGACTGGAAACAACGCATGTGGCTTACAGGGTATTAACTATTACGTCCCCTCAAGATACTTTTCATTATTGTCAATTATACGCAATTTTATAATTGTAATAAATAATAAATATAAACATTTAAAATAATATACAAGCGAGCGTTGTCATTTTAGTTGGCAAAAATAAGATAAAATTCTAGTCCCTTTTTTAGTTAATTTACGTCTTAAACATACCAACAAACCTACTATTATACTTATATACGTTGAAGACATCTATGGTACAAAAATAATATGATCAACAAGTATATTATACATCGTGTATCATCCGAGAGTTGTGTTATAGCACACCTTAAACTATTGATTTAGTCCTAAAAAAGCTTATGACAACATGCCTTAATTATTCAAAAAACTAACGTGGGTTAGATTTTCATTAAGGGTACTCGCATAAATATAAAACTAGGAGGTGGGTACACGCCGTGTACCCGCGTGTACCATCCACTTAAACACCCAAAACGTTTTTATACGTATTTAACTACAGCTGATACCTCTAAATAAAATCTTATAATAATATTATTTAAAAATTTTACATTTTATATCAGGTAATATAAAATTATACATTTATACGCCCAATACAATATAATAATACCAACCGTATACATTATATAAAATATACATGTTATTATACTTATATTTGTTCATTGAAATTCGTAAATACCAACTAACGAGTTCGTTGTTTTTGTTTTATTTTTTAGAACCAAATGGTTTATAAAATCATAGTCTACAACGTGTAATACAGTCTTATATTAATGGTTTATATACTTCAGATTTTTATCCAAGTATTTTACATAAAATATTGCATCATCATCATTACAAATGTCTATACTTGAATAATTATCAACACAGTTTTAAATTATTGAATAAATGATATAGTTAATTATAATTTTAATTATCACTATATTATATTTTTCATTGAATAAAATTCCACTAGATAAAAAAAATTATGAAAAACTATCAGGATAAGTCTCTTTTATGTAGAGAAGGGTTTAAGTATACTTGGTCAATTTGAATTCAATAATAAATCATTGCGTGTATTTTACTACGAAAAACTTAATTAGCGGAGATACGATGTATTATACTCTATTTCTAGGGACATCTTATAATGTATTTATTATTTGTAATACTTAATATTAGAACTTATTTTTTCCTTTCAGTTATATTATGTTGTTAGATAAAGTGTCATCAAAAACAAATCACATAATATAATACCTAATATTATATGATATATTACTGTTGCTGCCAATTAATGATCTACCGTAAAACGATGTGAATAGGTTCGTGGTATAAATAGCTTAAAACCAGTCGAAATATACCTATTGAAAATGTCATTGTATATAAAAAATAATAAAATAAACAATGGCAAAGTTTTAATACAATTTGCAAGTATCTAAAATTGATATTTTTTTGAATTGCGACGATTTTGTTCGAAGAAAAATCGTTATTTATTTAACTTCAATGCATGAATAAAAAATAATTTTTAGTTTTATTTGATTATTTTAAAATATATGTACCTATATAATATGGAAATTTATACTTTTTACCCTTTAAATAATTAATTACATCCAATTTTCTACCAAAAAGTGATGACAGAAACAGAAATAAGTAATAAAAAAAACACTCACATCGTTGGAAAACCGATATATTCATGGCTACGCACAGAAATTAATATTGTTGTTTATTGATGTACATTATTCATATGATGTTCATTGAAAAAATATTATATAGGTCTTCGATAAGAGTTTTAATTCCACCATTTTAACAAAATATTTAAATATTTAACATTAATTAACATAATTTATCAAATTTAAAATTTAAGAGTTTAAGTTGTCTAGAATTGTTTTGATTATAATTTATAAATCAGTTATAAGGTAGAGGTAACCATAAAAATATTATTATTTTAAGTAAAATGTTAAAATATATAAACAAATAATACTATTAGATATTAGTTTATTAAACTACGTGTTTTTTAATCTGTGATCACTGATCATAATTTGTTGAATGTTTTAGATTTGTAAGGGTAATTGTTTCATATTTATTTATTTATTATATTTTAATCGATTGTACAACTGTAATAGTGTAATGAAATACAGATGGTGTTGAAAAATAACGATAATTTAAAAACAATAAAATAGTATGTTTTACATTTTATGCTATAAATTGCTACTTTATTTTCCTTATTAGGTATTAAATAAAAATATTAAATAGGGAATTATACAATTGATATAATTAATATGACCATGGATTTAGATTAAGTACAAATACAATTATACAAAATATATGAATAATAATAAATAATACCTAATATAAATAGATACAAATGTGTCTTTGTAGTAGATTTATAGTAGATTGTTTTTAAATACAAATGAAAATATAAGTCAGACAAGATTTATACGTGAGCAATATTAATGAAACATACTATGCCACAGATTCAAGTAGTCCATGAATTATATGTACTATACTATAATACATATATTATTATGTTTATTGTTTACTTACTATATTGGTTATTATATTATATGTATTATTTTACAGCTAGTGGGCTAGAAATTGCGGATATGTTATAATTAGATTTTCATAATTAGAATATTATATATTTAAAAAAAACAATAATGGGTTTGATTAAGTTATCAAAAACAAGTCATAATAACTCACAAAATAAAATCCCTAGATACAATTAAAAAATTGAATATTATAATTATTATGGTTATTAAATGCCAAATATGTAAACATTTTCTAACTTATATACCATGCAAATTATTAAAAAATATATTTTAAGTTGATGTGCCCACAAGCAATAACATTATATAATAGAAAATATTAAATGTTCTGTGATAACCCTGAATCTAAATTGCAATAACAATTACCTATAGATTAGTATTGCATTTATTTTTCTACATATTCTAAATTGTACTTCCTATAAATTAACAAAAATTTCTAAATTGTATATAAATATGGTATGAGAAAAAAAACCAAAATGATAATATTATTACCAATGTGAAATAAATAATAAATACAAATAATTTTAGTATAATCATTGTACTTAGTATCATTATATCAACACATCGATTGTATAATCGCCTAATTTACAATCTATTAGATGGATGATTTACACAGCCTAAAATTCTTGTAAAATTGTCTAATTGCTTCGTATATAAAATAAAAGTTATAATAAAAATGAATCTAAATTAATTTAAATATAATATAATATCGGCATTGAGTTGTAGTATTATAAATATTATGCATGCTAGGTAAGGTAGGTAGATTAAAATATATGAATAAATAAATAATGTTAATATTATAATATACAATAAAATGATTATACCTACATTTTATGCCATCGCTTTTAAAAATGTTGGTATGTCTTTATTTGTGTCATAATTTATACATTAATTTTAAATTCTGAGCGGAGCGATGAATGTATTGATTTTACAATGATGTGTGTTTTTTTTTTAATTTTTTAATTTTTTTAATTTTTTTTTATTTTTGTGTCTGTCATCACCTTTTAGGACAGTAAAAATGCTTAGATTTTCTTCAATAGTATCTTTTCTGATAGGAAAGTGAATCTAGTTGGTATTTAGGGGTGGTCAAAAGTTAAAATTTCCCAGCAATTTTCAAAAGCGCCGTGAAAAACAAATGAGAAATTAAGGGAAAAACGGGAATTTTTACGGAAAACCAATTTTCGACAAAATCAATTTTGGTTTTTGATGTAACTCTAAAAGAAATGACCGTAGATACATGAAATTTTGACCGAATATTTATATAAGTATTTTCTACACACCATAGCATTTTCAAAATATTCTGACTTGATAGCTGTTAACGGACATTTTCAGTTTCCAATTTTTTTAGTTTTTTTTTCTATAAATGTCAATAAAATTGTATTTGTTGGGCCAAAAATAATGAAAATTTAATACAAGACTCCTGATATATTGTTACACTAGCAGTTGAAAAATATTAAAAATACATAGGCGCACATTTTTTTTATAAGCATTTAAAGTTAAATGCTTCCCTTTTTTTTATGTCTTCATTAAATTTTTTTTTAGTTTTATACCTGTGCTAATTTTGTTTCATCTTCTGCTATTTCCAACCGTATTTTATTTACCATCGTCCAAACTGTTATTGGATAATTATGTCCAACAAGTTTACTGAATCGATAATTTCAACCATCGGTGCTATTGTTAGTTCGAGCTCCGTCGTTAATAGTTGCAGCATGGACATCCCATAATTGTAATGGGATAAAAATGGATTATTCCGAAAGGCTACATCACAGGTGTTGTTACATTTGATTCGTCGATATGTGCCGTTGACGTAGGTTTTATCAATAACCTAGTAATTGTTCAGCATCAGACGATACAATCGTACGCAAATATGTTATACCTTTTCTTTACATCGTCAATAGGTAAAAATGCAAGTCCTTCCATTCTGACACAAAATTCAGAAAATTCTTCGTTTTCCCTATACATTAATTGCAATCGGTTGCCACCCACGTTCCTGAACTTTGCGGTATGTCGCTTGAGTCAAGTTATAAAAGCAACCCTAAATATTTACATGTTCTCCAAGAACATATTTAATGGCTGTTAAGATGACACGTTCAAAGTCTACATTAATATATAAAGAGTCCAGACATACATTTTTTTCTTCAAATTTTTTTAATAAAATTGTTAGAATATATACATATGTTAACAATATTTTATTTTTTAGAAGACAATACTCAGCAGTCATAAAAATTGTATTGACTTCTACTCGGATTGCATAGAGTTGTTGGAGTTGTCTTGGAGCAAGTGAACAATTACCATTCATATACCACCTTGAAGCCGCACCAGCTAAATGTTTTAAACCTTCCTCAGTGGCAAATATAAAGAGTCGTTCAGATGCTTCAGTTCTATTACCATCAAGAAGTAATAACCTATAGTGAGGGTGGCCAGTTGTACTCCAATCGTCTACAAATAAGATATACGGTTTTTATTTTTATAAAAAAAAAAACATTTTTAGTCAAAAAATAATTTAAAAAAAAAATTGTATAATATTGGTAACACGGCAAATAGATTGTATATTATATTTTGTGATTGTATTAATTCTCTGATTATATTATAACTTTGGTTTTTTTCCTGTGGTTATTTTTCCTTGGTTTTTTTTCCGAGATCCATAAATATGTATCGAATCCTGGAAAAACAAGGAATAAAACTCAAATAGTTATGATAAATTATATGTATCATATTATGTGACATGACATATAGGTACTATAAGGGATTTCCAAAGATAAACAATACAATTTGGTCAAAGTCAAAAATATGTAACATGTTTAGGTAGGTACTGGACTGAATATTATAATATTCTGTAAAATGTCACCTATGAACGAAAACCTAAAAGTGTTAACAGATAAATAGTACCTATATAATATCTACAATATTATTATGTTTATTATATGATATAAAATATTTAATAAATATGTGTATAATTTGTTACTATTAGTTCTAAAATAATAAGTCTAAGATGTTGTGCATTTTTATAGCAGCATGATGCAGATAGTTCGACAAAAATACTATAGAAATTCCTTTTTATTTAGAAAACGATTCACTTTTTGACACCATGTATGATTTTAAATTTTCTCTTCTAAAACAAAAAACATTTAACATACGACTATATTGTCTTAAAAAATATAAATCCTCAAAGTTATTGTTCATTATAAAAACGCATATATTCTCCACAACTACAATGAGCAATTATTTTTATTTTAGAGTACACGATGAGATTAATAACTGTTTTATCATAATATAATATTGTAGTCGACGCAACGATTTCACTATAGAAAAACAGCCTTCACATTATTTCAGATTCGTGAACAATCGACTTAGGTACGCGAAACTGGAATCGTATAATAAATATTAAATATGATTTAAGCTATTCGTGTTACAATTATCGCCACGATTTAGATACACCAACAGGCGACTGGTACATAATATATAATAAATTATACACAAAGCACCATGTAATAAACAACTCATATTTTTTTCAGTAATTTTTTGTGACTAATTTGTTTGTGTATTTTGAAGTACCTATGCATAATAATAATCTACTAATAATAAAGTCGCTGATTTTTACGAACATATTTTTTCCAGGTTCTCATATTGTTTGTACCTACTTATATCACTATCAATATTTTTTTGACTTCCTATTCTGAAGCGGAATTTTTCCTAATTTACAAACATCGGATTTTATACCAAAATTAAACTCATAAAAATATTTACATAGTCAAAAGTGTACTAAATTCTATCGTATTTGACGTATTGCACATTTGCACTCGTGAAAGTAACTTATAATATTGTTACTCGATAATCAGTATAGTTACCTACGTACGAATGGAATGACATGCGTAAAATATCGTATATAATAATATTATACCTAACTATTATTATGATTTATTATTATTTTTGTTATAACCGTTCAACTCGATACGACACGATGCAGGTTGTTCATGATGACGTCGATATTTATATTATATTTTTTTAAACCACTAGAATTTAGTTTCTGATCTACATTTATTCGAGAACTTATACGGCACGTCAACGCTCAACGTATCGCTTCAATTACAGGTTGGTTTAATGTTTACAAAGTGTCTGGACAAACTCGTTATAATTGCATTGCAATGAAAACGAATTTTCTGGTTGTAATTTTATAGATCGCGGTAATCGAAATAATCGTGTGATTTATAAACGTGAAAATAAAAATGGTTTAACTTATTATTTTTATAATGCAATACTGTAATAATTTCAAAATTTATGCCTGTATTATGCTAGGTATAAGTACTTTCAGTCTCCGAAGGACATAAACGTGTTTTTTAAATGTTAAATATGGTTTTGTTCTTAAATCGTGTCCATATGCTCAAATAATTATCTGTTTTAACTGCCGGACAAGAATAACATCTCAGTTCAACAATTTATAGTATACATATTTTTTATCAAATATTATATATATATTATGTACCTTGGTAGTTTATTTGGCAAGTTTGATTGCATTATCTATCTATGTTCTCTATTCATAATATATAATATGTTCACATAATATTGTAGTTTAGTGCGCTTACCGAGTGTAATACTGAATAGTCTACAGTAGAAAAAAAATGTCAATAGTTTATTTTCAAGATTATTTTTATTTTTTGTTGTCAAGCTAAAAGTCAAATCCATCTACAGTGAATGATAGAGGTACGTACTTATTTTTATCTGCATCAGCGAACTCATTAATTATGGCATTGCGAAGTATAAACTTATTGAGACCTGAATGTGCAGTGATTTGATTATGGTCTGCTATAAATTGTAGAGCCCCGTCGAGCGGTCGGGTGAATTATTTTCACATTATTAAAAATAAGTAGGTAAGTAACTTCATAAATGACATAGAAAAAGTATTTTACATATATCTTTAAAGACATTTAAATTACCTGATAATATGATAAATTGTTTATTCAAAATTAAATAGTTGGCCAATAGGAAATTGAAAAATCTATCTGTGATACTTCAAACTACACAATACAAACATAGATTTTTAAATAAAAGTACTTATTAAAATTTACCTTTTAAGTCAATTATCATTATAAATAAATAAATAAAAAAAAAAACATTAAAAATCCCAAATATTTTACAAATGTTATCGTATATAGAAAATTCAAATACCTATAAATATATAATGCATATATCATTAAGCCTTTACAGTTATACAATATACGTCATGTTTGAATTACAACAAAAAACGAAATCGATTTTTTCAGAATTTGTATTGTTTCCGTTTTGTCAACTTTGTTGTTGTTTTGCCCGATTGTTTAAGAAAAGTAGGGTGAAATTATACTATCACTCCGCTCGACTTATATATAAAGATAATATAAATTAGAGAAAAAGGGCATAATTTAAATAAGTGCACAAAATTGTTCAACGAGGAAGACAGGTATAAAATTAATAAATTACAATAAGGCGAAGTTAAAAAAAATTGGATTTTGGTAGATAGGTAGTCGAAATAAGAAAAACGATGCAAGATATAATTCCTGATAAATGATAATAGAAAGGGAGGATAATATTGAAGAGTATAAAATAAGTAAAGAACTGGTCATCAATATAAACTATCTGTAACGATGATTTTCACAGTTGAAAGACATTAAGAGAAAGGCGAAATGAATGATTGGGAAGAAGATTATGGGCTAGACGAAAAAGATAATTGTATACCATAGTTCATAAGGGATCTATAATTGTAGCAAGATTCTAGAATCATGGACGATTAAAAACAAAGGTATAAGAATGAATTGAGTCAATTTAGTTAGTAATTATTTTTAATTATCTAGGATCTTTGTTCAATGTGAAATATTATAGGAACGACTTAGAATTCATGTGTAATAAATACATTTATTTTTGTGAAAATCATTACGGCAACATTGTTTATTCAATAATTTAAATCAATATTTAATTGTTTTATTATGAACTAGGATCTTATTTTCTGTCAATTTCGAAATATTCTGTAAGAAATTGTTACTAAATTCTTTTTGTAGAAAGAAAAAATGTCAAAAATGAAGAATTGGTCAATCATATTATTGCATAATATATTCTAAAGAAAAAAATGATAGGACTTTGATTCCTAAAAAACAACCATAAATACCGTGTCATATAGGTACCTAAATAGCCCAGTGAATATTTAAATTTTTGGTGGATGTCATCAAATTTGGCTAACCTTCAAATATTTGATTCGTTGCCCAAGATTATTTACAATCTGCATATTATGTACCTATAAATTGTAATATTACTGCAAGTTTCAAAGATGAGTGAGTTTTAGTTTGGATAAATACTAACATTGAATATTGACAAATGGAAATTATAATGTTTTAATAAATTATTTTGAAGGTAAAATATTATGTGTTTCTAACCTGTATACAGGTTTACATATTGAAATTGCTAATCATTATTATTAAACTAAAAATAGATATAAATAACTTAATACGTCAAAACAAAAATGATTGATTAATGAATATGTTTATCAAATATCAATATATGAAACTGACAAAAGTTTATTTCAAATATATTACTCATTAAACTATTTACCACCTCACTAGAACAAACAATGTATTCAATATTTTAGTTTATAAATTTATATTCATTGAGAGAATTTATAATGACGTAAAAATAATAAGCTTAGAACATAGTTCACAATAATTATAAACTTAAGATTTAAAAGCTATGATTTATATATTAAATACTATATTTAATATAAATGTATGACGTCATGAATTGTATAATATTGAAAAAATAAGTAATGATTAATACAATGTACAAGTACAACTAAAAGAACGACCAGAAACCATGAATATAGATTTGCATTGGAACGATTCGGAAACAAAAAAGTGTTATCGTCTCATGGTTATAGATATTAAACGTTTATGAAATTATTTATGCTTAATCTTTTTTTTTACGATAAGAAAAAAACGTGTAAAATATTATGAAACACAATATTAAATTATTAAGTATTTTCTTTAGATTAGTTAATTCACGTTAATATTTAAAAGCTGCAAATTCAAAATCGTATTGTGTAAATTGCTAACGCTACCTATTTGAAAACGGTCGATGGCTCGTTTGGTAATCTAAAACCACTATATTGGTATAGAAGTACAGTGCAATTATTATTAAATGGATAAAAATCTAACGTTATTTTAAATAAACAATTATTTATGAGCTAGGTATAACAACTGCATAATTTTGTAAAAACGTGTACAAAAGTAAAATGGTTTATAATATTAATATAGGACATAGGTAACAAGTAACAAGTAATAAATAATTCCAGTAACGAAAACTCAAAAGTTTTTTTATTCATTGAAATTTTGAAAAATTGTATTTTAAGTATTTTTTTTAACATAATTTATTTTTGAGCTTGTACGAGTTAAATGTTAATTATTTAATTAGAAATTAAACGAATGTGCGAGTATTAAATAATATTAAAATATACTTAGAAGAACCTTAAAAATAAAACATATTTATCAATTAATTATAGTTCTGACTTGTGGTCTTGTGTTGAAACTAGATAACATTTAATTTGTAATTACTTAAAACTACTCTGTACTCATAAAAAATAATTTGTGTACATTTGTCAAAATAACTCAAATAAAAAAAGGTAACAATACTACAAAAACTTACTAAAACGTATGGATAATATTAATATAACTTATATAGGTAGTTTTCCAGTTTTGGGTTTATAATTTTTACATTGAATACGAGCTTATAGAATGAAATATGCCTATTGTGAAAATCTGTTTCAACGACGTACAATCATATTTAAGGTATTTTCTATCCTAAGTTAATAAAGTTCGATGCCTCCTTGCCCTCAATCATTTATGGCAAAGTGTGGGTGTAATATATTCTCTAAAATATTTAAATTTGTATACAACATGTTTTAGTTTTATAATATAGGAGATAATAATGAAATAGCTTTGCTATACTTATTATAAATACCTAAACACACCCAGCAATATTTATTTAAAAATAATTAAACACATATTATAATTACTAAAAAGATACAAATAATTATTTATTAAAAAGCTGAAAGATAATTAAGCGTGTCGATAGAATAGCACCATAATACAGTACTCGGTAGACTGTCTAAAAAATTCAGAGAAAAAAAATGTAAATTCTTACATTCGATAAATGAAAGTCAGAGCAACAGACCGAAGATTACCCAAAAACTGTTGAAATGTTGTGATTCTTTATGCATAATTTTGTGTTCATTTTTATATATAGAGAGAAAGAATAGAGGCAAAGAAGTGCGTTTTTTTAGTTTTTTATTGCCCAAATAGTATTTTTGTAAATTACTAGTCGAATTAAAACTAGGAAACTAAAATCTATAAACCAATTATTTAATATTTTAAGTTTTTAACTGTTTTAAGACGGTATATTTCTCTTCTCGTTTTGCAAAACAATTAATTTTACTATGTGGTAATCGTTATAAATTGTTGTTGTTTAACTGTTCAGATTGTAATATTATGTTTTCCACCTTATGTAATATTTTGTACGTTTGATGCAGTCTATCTCAGTATAGACCGCAGCTATATCCTGTACCTAACAATTTCATGCTAGAAGACGCAGCTTACACTCTAGTAATATAACCGTCATGGCAATATTATGTGTTTAAATACGTGGAAACACATACGGCTGAATATCTTTTTCTTTTACCATTGCGTTAATTTGTAATAATAGTCTTGGGAAAATAAAATACCGATACGAACAAATATAATATGATCGTGACCGCCGACCGGCACGCGGACACTGCAGTTAGTAATATTATGATTGTACTATAATATGTGCGTTGTTCCTTCTGGTGTAAAATCATATTAGGTAGGTACCTAACCTTTATGGTATATCGTATTAAAACATCGATGAGATAGTATTTTTATCAACGGTCATAAATCGCGTGATTGGTTACCATTAGAGTAACTACACATTTACACAAACACGGTTTTACTCTTAGTTGGAACTATTGAGAAATTTGTTTATTACATTAATTGCGAGAAAATAACAGCTATTCAGTGTGGTTATAATATCGCGTTATACTATAGGCCAATATAGGACCATCCGCATTCCACATACTACCCATAAATCATAATATATTGTATGCTCTGCTTGTACTATAAACTCCCAATATAAGATGACGCTTACTGGCATAATATGTGTTATCGTTGTATCTGTCATACAGCCATACATGAGTATATAATAGCAAGTTCAGCAGAACTGATTTCATATTATCAGCTTTATATTAGAATGGATTGAGGTTGACCTATTATAAAACTTGGAGGTAATGTAATTTCTGTGTTTATTTCTTTCGATTTTTTACGGTATTTCAATTTTTAAGTGAGTTATGAGCGCATAATTTAAATGTGAAATCATATGAAATACCACTATTTACAAAATATGCTCAAAACTCACTTAAAATTAATATTTCGTAAAATAACAAAGACTATAGCACATAGAAAATCATCTTATCAACAAGATTGATAATACGTCAAGTCACTCTATAATATTTCAAGCTAACAACACAAAATCAGATCTGTTGAGCACAAATTTGCTGTGCTGTACATTTTCATGACGTTTGAATGACGTTTGTCAACGGAAACAACACGCACACGCGAGTATAGGGTAAAAATATAGACTACACCGTTCTCTTAAATTTATTATTTTTGTTAATATTTATTTACACAATTGCCCGACACTATTTTAATGGAAATTTCGACGAGGGTTCAAAAGTTTGGACAGTTGTTGGTACGAATAAAAATCAGCCAACACTAACTGTAAATATTGGAAAATGGTGTTGGTATGAATATGTCACTGCGCCAATCTGTCTATCTGTCTTGATTCTTGACTTCGTTGCCATACAACTCAAAAGTAGTAACAAGTCTTATATTTTAACTACAACAATATTATGTTCATCAAAATTTACATTATTCTCATTTAATGTTATATCGTTGTATTGAAGTTAAATTGTATTAGTATTTTCGTATAGATGATATAGGTACATATTGAGTATATTTAATAAATAGTAGATAGCATTTAATACACATCATTCATTGTTTAGATATGTAATTACCATAACATAATATCATATTATCCGATAATTTTTATTAAGCAATAGGTACAACGTTTATAAGTTATAACTATTGGTAACATTTAATGTGGGACAAATAAATTACGTATACCAGAACCAGAAAATATATAATCTGTCCACAGATAGCATTTTTTCCTTGCTGTTATTTTATATTTATTCAAAGTTATTAATCTCACCCTCCATGGCTTACATCTTTTGTAATTTTTAAATTGTTAATTTCACTTTGTAAATTATTCGAGACTTATTAAGACAACGCTTTGGAAAAAAGTACTTATAACAGAAAAAAAACAGTTTAAGAACACAAATGAAAGCTGCTTATTTTATACTTTTTTATGCTAGTATTATTTATATACATACTTATCAATTATCATAAAAGATCATTATAAATGGAAGTCATCTGTTTTGAAGGTTATTAACTTACTTATAAGATATATTGAGTTGTAGTTGTTGAATTTTAGTATAAAGATGTCGTGTAAGTTATAATATGCTCCTACACGGCAATAAATAAATATTAGTACGAAATATTAATATTTTTCGTAAATACTATATATGTTTGTGCAAAATAAGTGACTATACATAATATGTGTAAAAGACTATACGGTACCATAAATTAAATTATGTCTAAATTGAAATAATTTACTGATATTGTACATTTTGAAATAAATTCTAATTGTCAATATCACATATTATGTAAAATATATACTTAGTAGTAATCTACAATATGTACTATACAGTTATTAGTTACCCAGATATAAATTAAATATTTATATATTAAACTGAATGTTTAACAAAAATATATTTGAATTTAAATGTTATGTTAGTTATAAAAAATATATGTTATTGTTATTTATTTTATTATTTTATTGACTAGTCATAATGTCTTACTTTTACCGCGTATTTATAGTGGAATAGAATTTAAACAGTGGACCTAATGAAATCTTCAATAATCTAAATAAATATCCATAATAAACATACATTCTTAGAATAATTTATACATTACGCACTTCATATTTTTTAACTTTTGGTATGATTAATTTGTGTTTTATGTCCTACACTGTTTAATGTTTATTTACGGTTTACCCGCACAACCAATTTTAAATTACATTAATTTTTATTCAGATTTTTTTTTCGAAATTCAAAAGATAAGCTGGATCGGTGAAAACTATTATAGTTTAACTATAGTTTGCAGATCTAGGGGTACAAAGAAAATTTCTACAAATTTTAAGAATATTCTTTAATTTATATTTATATTAAATTTTTAAATATAACTTTTTTTTATTATAACACCAATTCAGATTTTAAAATATTAATACGTAGATTACTGTTCTGGTTTATAGTAAATTACTGTCCTTCGACACGTAATATTATGTTATATGTAGCCCTGAACAGTGGACAGTGGATATAATATGTTATTGAATTTGATTTTACGTAACAGCTATTCAACATATAAATTATAATAATAATAATATATATTATACTGTAACACAGCCAATTCTCAATAATTTGTGTAATAAATAGTAACTTATTTATAGTTTGTGTCTGTTTACATCGTATACGTTATTTAAAATAAATAAAAAATATTCTACCTCTTCCAATAAAGAAAATAAGGATTTTTTTTTGATAAAGCTTAATGCAAAACTGCATTATATGTAAAATTGTCACAAACAAATAGCAATATATAGGTATACAGGATGATTCTTCAGATTTACTCCCATAGTCCCATATCGTACAATTATAAACCTAGTATCTTCAATACACAATAAATAATAACTTTTTTTGAAATTTGGATACATAACAAACTTTTCCTTACATAATACAAGTACAAGAATCTTATGTTAAAATTTTTTTGAAAATTATCAATATCTAAATAAATAAAGTTTTTTTTTAAATTTGGCACCACCGCCAAAAAATATTACGACGCTCAAGGACACATGCCCCATTTCCGCACCCACCCTAAGGCCTGTACTTATAATAATCATTATTACGTAGGTATTTATACACGTATATACATTATCATATATTATAAAATAACAGCGGAAAACGGTGTGGGCACCGTGCAGAATACCGGTGTACCTATTATATGTATGTAGTTTGAGTCGCGGTGTTGCGCACACGCAAACCTACTGCTCTCTTGGTACGACTATATTATAATTGATGTATGCTTCGGCATTGTATAAAATGATAAAACATTTAAACAAAAATGTTTTGCATAAAAACTATCGTTTAAACCAGGTGATGAGAGTACACGCGTATATCAGTTATAACTTTTAAGACGTGTGATGTAAGTGTAATACGACTCACATATTGTAGACACGGACGATATGCGATAATAAACGTATAGTTGTGATAATATTATGTTCTACAGGTTATACAGTGTATTTTATACTTTTATCCTCGTACTTGCTTGCCTGCTATTTGTTGTAATACTCCACTCCCCGGTAACAGTCTAACCTTTTAAACCAACATATGACTATATTATTTCAATTCTTTCGAAAACAGTTATGGAATAGCATACGCTCAATCAATATAGTAATGGGTTTTGGGAAGTAAAATATGTGGCCCGACGTGATTGATCCAAGACGTATACTAGACTTATACAATTTTAGAAAATTGTTTGCCAGACCAAAACGTTTGAAAATTTGTAAATATTTATCAATTGGCAATAATATTTAAATAATTAAAAAATGTTGAATATGAAAAATATGCTCCGAACTAGGTAGAGTATAAAATTGTTTATAAATACAAACTATAGCCACTATAAAAATGGGCATATTATAATATTATAGTAATATTGTACTAAATAATGAATAAAATAAAATCACATGCACATCAAAGTCCATATTGTTCAATGATCATAGAGGTAAAAATGATTACACTCCCCCATGCGACCACCGCATATAAGGAAGTATGTAGGTACCTAAAAAAAATGTTGTCAAGCGTTTAGGTTGATTTAATGAAAAATTAATTATTGGCTTTTCTGGGGTTATAACCTTGAAAGGAAGTCCACCCTGAGGTCGATCAGCTGATGAACCGGCACTCTTTGTCCAAAAAAAAAGAAAAAGAAATTGACAAATTACAATAGATAAATTCAAAACCTGCGTTGGCGATTATAATTGCGTTTATACCAGGACCGCAAAAAAAAAAAAAAAAAAACGAAATCGATTTTTAATTTCGTCGTATTTAAGAGTTTGGTTAAACCAAAAAAGAAAATTCAAAATTAACATCTCCACGTCGAAAAGCCTCGGAACTTTTCCAAGACTATTTTGTTTAGTTTCAAAAAAAAAACGTTGGACGTGACACCCTGCCGCTGAAACAGACGGTATACACCAGTCGTACAGGTGTTATAGTTATTAAATTAAGTGGGACTTGGATCGAGCACTTGGCACATGCGATAAACTATAGTAATATAGAATATAATAGGTATACCACCCGATACACGTGACAATAATATTGTCAGTATTCGGTAAAATAATATAATGTGCGCGCGCGTTGTCGCCTCCGCCGAGAAAAACACGAAACGCGCTCCCGGCTGTACGGGTGGTGGGGAGGAGGGGCGCTGACCACAGGCGCGCCGCCGTCGAACCGGTCCCGCAACACCGAGTCGGCGGCGGCGGCGGCGGCGTCAGCAGCAGCAGTCGGTCGTCGTTGAGTCGGTGTCTCTACAGTCGTTTACTACCCGTCCGGCATTGCGGTCGACGCGTCCAGTTTTTTTTCCCGGTGCACCTGTTCCTCCCTCATATAGTTACGGGTTCCGTCTTTTGTTCGTTTTCTTTTTGGCGCCATCTCCTCGTTGTATCGAGTCGGTTTTCGTCACTTATCCCCCAGCTCCTCCCCTTATCCTTACTGTAATAATAATACTAATAATCGATCGTACCGAGTGCACGTGGTGAATACAAGTCGCGTTTAATCAACCAGACTTACCTACATCGAAAACGAGCAGCGCACGCCCAGAAGTCCCGTCGGATCAGGTAAACACCATAATATTGTATTGATAATATTTAGCTACGATAATAATGTTACCGTTTGGATAATTGGATATCGACGATCCAAAAGCCGGTTGCCATGGCCCATGGCCAAAATCTCCCGACCTCCGATCCCGTGTCGGATGACATAATATTATTACTACGTAATGTGTCGTCTAGCGCTTTGTTTTCCCTGTACACTTGTTACCTCCTTATTCACGCCGATCACGAAACCGAGCGACAGGTTGGGGTAACGCGATATTGTGATATATATTTTGGTACATCGATACAACGTTGTTATCGTCGATCGATACGATAACGCGATACCCGTGCGATGGATTATACGTTTCGGATTGATATTGAACCTGTCCTTATCGACGTATAATAATAATGTGACTGGTTGGTAGGTGATAGTTTTTGCGCAGAGTTCCACCGGGTGACTTGAATGCTGGTCTACCGAAAGGGTCTATTATTATTATATTTCTATACCGAAAACGAGCGGCACGGTCTGCCGAACACGCCCGAGTGATGCGCTGTTCCCATGCTCTGTGAATATTCAAAAGCAAATAATACGTTATTTTTAACCGTAATTATTACAAAAAAACGTAAATATTTAACAGTTGTGGCGTTATGGGTCGTCTCTAGACTTCGGGTAGGAATACGTCTGGTTCAAATACGATTCATTTAAATTGTTCTGTTATTGTTTTTGGGTTATCGTATTTTCATACATAATTATTAAAATTGTTTACTTCATTAGCGATTATCGTTATAATTTTCGAAGAGAATGACTTAACTATTATAATAATATCATATTCGATCATAAATATTTTAGAAAATACTATTGTGTTTTGAACACAAATATTTGGCAATTTAACGACTGTCATTAAAATTTAAAATGTCGCATGACTACTATTTTGATTTTAAATATACGTTCCTTATAACAATCTAAAAACGATTATATCGTGCCGATTTATCAGTTCAATCCCACCCAGTAAACAATTAGGTATGAAATTCACCGTAGTTATTTTTAATTATAAATAAACGTCAAATTAGCTTGAACCATTTTCGAGTAAAAACACTACCTATCGGAGTTATAGAATTATTAAATAACTTATGTAAACACTAAACATATTATGTACCTACTTATTCAAATTTAACACGAAACATAAGGGTGTCGTTAAGTTTTGAAGGTCACTGTAATTTTCTCCAATAATTTAATAGGTTTATATTATAGAAATAATTGTACAGTGGCTCACATAACATTAAGTTACATATATTTCAGACGTTGACTAAACAATAAACTAGAATAATATGAAATATTGTGGAAAAAATAATATAATAAAATAATAGGCTACGAAAACTGGACCAAGATCGTAGGAGTGCATTGTTCATACACTATGCATTGCAACACAGACACACTATATTATGTACTCCGTCTTATAATAATGTATCCAACGGGTGATTAAAAATAATGTACGGGTGGCATTGTGTTGAAATTTTATAGGTAGGCACTCGAATCGAATTTAAAAACGATGGAAAATAAAATTTGTTTCGTACAATGGCGACCGTCCAGTTATGCGGATCGTGTCCGATAAACCTTGGGCGGACGGGATGCCGTCAGTCGAATTTTAATATTTTTATCTGAAGTCCATTGTAGTATAGTCGGAGAACATGATAATATTATATACCATTGATATAATCTTTGGTCGATTTATAACTTTGCTGAAAAAAACATATTGACGAATTATTATTATTTAGGTAAAGAAAAAAAGTAAACGATAAGTAAGCAAGTTCAGGTTTTTTTTTAATCTTCTGTATACAGTTTTAAGTACTTTTAACGATTGGGTACGTTTGTAATTTTCCTGATGTTCATATAATAATATATCAACGTCAACGGTTTAAATCTGGAAAGGACTATTAAAAGTTTTTAAGATTTTAAAATACAAGATTACTACGAGTCAGGGACCAGGGTAGTGTGACACGTCCCTATATATTACGCGTAGGTATAATATATATATATAATATACATACGACATTTAATATACGTTGACTTCTTGTTAGTGATCTTGTATAAGGAATGAAAAAATAATAAACGCAGTTCCTTCCGTAACGTTTATATCATTAATTTAAAAGTTTATTTCTCGATAATATAATACAGGAAATGCTGTTTATTTTTGCTCGAGGACGGTACTTCACAGTTCACACTAATATAATACATCTTCTATTATTATACTGTTCATGATTTTGGGCAAGGGCGAATGTTAACTTCTACGACCGTTTGTTTTTACAATGATTAATTTCTTTTATAAAAACCAACTTTAAAAGTCCATTATTGCGACCTCATGAATTAAAGTACTAAATCAATGTCATAATACCTTATTATAATTATATAACAATTGCATATCATTATCTAATATTTTGTTTCAGATATTTCGTTGACGATGATAGGGCATTTATGTATAAATTTTTTTTGAACCGTTTATTATTTTTAATTTACCAGTTTAATAATTAAGTTAAATTCAAATAATAAGCTAATCTGCATAGCAACTTAGCGCACATTGATTTAATAATATGCCATATTTAATTTAAACTTATTATGATAAGAACGAACTGGTCCCTATAGGTAGGTGGTTAATGATTTCGATTGAATAAACTGAATAATATTGATTACCTATTGGAATTGGTAATTTTAAAAGCTAATATTATTTACCGATTCTATTCAATACATTTTATTGTTATTTTAAAAGCAACCTATGTGCCATAATATAACTATAGAATAACCTGAGATTTTTTTTCTTTGAAGATAAAACAAGTTGTATATTAAAATATCTATAATCTATAAAAACACTGTGGACAGACCAGATATGTACAAGTTCTGGGAAATATTCCGAAGAATTATTATTTATTTATTCAAGAAACATCAAAAACATTTCATAAGAAAAAAGTATACGAAATGTTGATACCTATTCTGTACAAGCAATTCTTGTGAAGGGAGCAGGAAGTAATAATTTTAAAAGTTTAAATTAAATAAAAATAGAATGAAATAAATAATACTTATTACATAAAAAAAAAACTATACTTACATAATTATAAGAACGTATTTTTAAGCAGGGGTCAAGAATTTGCTGAAGGATGATTTTCGGCACCTTCCTGTGTTACTTGTTATCTATTTTCTGATTCGTGTCAACTTCCTGTCTATAGTCAGCAGGAGGTATCATCGTAACAACTATCGAGATCACTCCATTGTCTCGTAAATATTTTATCTAATTTTTTTATTTTTTCGTCAATGTTCAGTCCTTCGAATAATAATAATGTTATATTAACTATACACCGAGATACCATCATCACGTACCACTGCCGGCGAACCCTGTCGTGCATTACAAACAAATAAAATACATTCCTGCTAGTCGATGTCCACGTGGGGAAATTGATCGATAGGTTAGCCTACGCGTTGTCCGTTGGGTTATAATATGTATATATATTATATTATTATGTAGATAGGTATATATAAAAAAAAAGTATAATAGGTAATAATAAATAAATGGATAACGTTAATAATTTAATATACGACCTTGTCGGAAAGTATAATTTTTCTCGAATAATCTATTTTTTCTTGAACCACTCGACCGTAATATTAATGGTAAGGTATAGAAAAATATGTTATACGAGCGAGTTCTTCGATCTCCGGTATACCATAATAATAATGAGCAGCATTTGAACCGGTTAACTGGAACTGTGCAGGCGTACAGCTGCTGCATTCGAGAACTATTTAGTAGAAAGTGAAGGGGGTTTTATCGGTATTTGTCGTTGGTCCACTCGATGTACATATTATTATATACCTATACGATATAATGCACTTGAATGAAAACTTACGTTTTTATATATGTACGCCGTCGTGTGTTCGATAGCGTGTACACTTGATAATACGTATTGCTAACAGAGTTTTTGTGTCAAGTGAATAGTTTATTACCCCATACGGTCTTGGAGAACGACGTCACATGCGCATCATCGTTTTTGAGAGCCAGCCAGAACACAAGTGTTGTGGTATAATAGTGTGGGCACCTACTTCGAAGTCCTAAAAACAGTTTTGGCTGCGTAAATACAAACGAGTGGATATATTATATTATATGGATATGTTTTCGTAACAATATTCTTGTGCTGCGTTAAAGTGTGTTCTGATGTCGTATGATTGCATTTACAGTCATTTAACGAATTTTATTCCACTGGAATGGCTGACCTACTCATCAACGACTAGTCAAGAATTCTGTTGTCATATATGCGCTAGACGGTACTTATACTAACAACACACTTTATATATATAAATTAAAAAGTGGGTATTCGTATGATAATTTATGTAACCTACTTGATATACCTAAGCATAATATTAAAATAAAATTAGATCGATCCTCAATCAGAAACGATACTTTCTACTTAATTTAATCTAATAAGTAATTCTTAATGATCTCATATGTTTAATAAGAAAGTACTTTCCACAGTAAATAAACATAGTGGTACAACACTACAACGCATATTTTATTTGTATTAAAAACTAACAGTATTTAGTTAATAAAAACGACATAATAACAATGTATCGTGAACTAAAAAATGAATTTTCTGTCATACGTTGTAATCTTTACAATATTAAAATAACCATAAATGGGTAGCAGATTTAAAAAATAAATTAATAAATTATTTTATTTTTCGTGTAAAGAATAGAATTAATAGTTTCTACATATTTACTAAAAACTAATTTAAGATACAACTTCGAGATAATTTATAGTCTATACCTTCTATACAGCGTCTACACTCACTTCACAAACAATAATTAAACAATATTTGAGACATGATAAATAATATATCATACTCTACACCGATTTTGCTTTTTTCAACTCATAACCATATAATAAACATATTTTAATTTCATAACTATAATTACACAACTCGTGAACGTTTACATCACAGTACAAAACGGATTTATATACGTATTTACAATCATATCCATAATATTATGTTTTGATTTACTAGACGACTGATGATCGTCAATAATATTTAATGTTCCTATAGATCCTGAAATCTTGGGGCAGGCGCATGAATACTCACGATTTAGCTAAATTTGGAAGGTATGAAATTAACTCAACTGTTAATATGCGCGCGTGTACAGTGCATAATTTTTATTGCTGTAAGGTCGATCGAAGGTCGAAAACTAAAGAAAAAAATGGTGCAATTTAATTAGTCGGAAAATCACATTTAATTGCTCTAAAATCGACGGTTGTTTAATAGGTATAACGAACGCCATCGCATTTACATCGTTATACTGTTATAGACAACAACAGCGTTACATTTTACCGGAATTGTTTGTGAGTAAGGTGAATCGACAAATATTATTTTTCTTTCTATCAATGTTATAACCTCGTAACCGTATTATCCACTAAATCCAGTAGTAGACTTTTTTCCCTTCGAAAACGAGAGTGCTCGCTCATCCAACGCGATGTATTCGACTATTCGGTCGGATACACTTGGACTCCTTCGTCCGTTTATTTCAATAATATATCGTTCTTTAATATGTCACAGACGACCGACCTAAACCGTTAAGATACGTATATTCTCCAAATTAAATTTAAGCGATTCGATTTTGAAAATTATCTAATATCTTAAAGAACATTTGCTTAATAGTTTTATAGTTATAATTACAGTTAGATATTCATAATGATTAAGTAATACCTAATCGAGGTAATGATTGTTAATAATTTCAAATTATTCACTCGAGAAAAAACAATTATAGTTGAAATCAGTAGGTACTTTCAACAAAAAAATAATATATTTTGATGTGTTTAGAAGTTCTAGATCGTATGCAGATATCATAATACACACCAATAATTTGGGCTATTTTCAAAATTATTATCATTCGCTCTATACGTGTATGACATGTTGTTGTTTATTTTGACCCGTATCATGGTTTGTCTATTGCATAGATATAGAATATTTATGGTCTATTGCTATATCAAAATCATTATTCATGCGTAAACCTGATTATATTATATTATGTGTTCTACTCGTGACCAGTTTGGCCAACATCAGATCGACATATTAAATTTGTGACATAAATACTAACACGTATGATAATTGATATTGGATAATGTTTTGTTGAGTAATTTCTTCACGATCAGCAGAATACTTTCTTCTCAAACAAATAGTGGTTAATAGTATTTTCTAATTGTTCCTATATTCATTTTAATTCAATTTATTTCTAAAATTCTTTATTTAATCTGTGCATACACATATAATAATTGCTTTTCAATTATTTGCACCAACTACTAGGTTTTGGTATGAATTGAAATAGGTGGACTACAATGTTGTTTCCATTTTATTTTTTTACATTTATCAGTATAATACATTTTCGTATAGTTTTAGCTGTTAGACAGTATGAGAAGTAGATTCCATTTCAATTAGATTTTTATATTCAAAAATCATATTGTAATTATTTGGTTATTGACCTCAGTGTAATGAACAATGACGTTTTTATGCATTTATAACTATAGTTTTCCAGGTTGCGACTACAAACCGTGTATCAATGTCTATTGTCTTAAGAAATGATCTTTTAATATTATAAAAAAAACGTCATTGTTTTATGTTATATACTGACGCACAAATATACCGGAAATTCTTAAGAATTCCTAGGTTGATTTTTCAGATTCCTCATTATCATTATATTTTAGTTACAAACATGAGGTTATTTGATAGAATTATATGTTTCACAAAACGTGGTCAAAACTTAAAACCCATTAACGAAACGCTATTAAATGTATTGTTGAAGAAATGCTCTCAAAGGAAAAAAATCGTCCTCATTAACCTATTTCTGAAGAGCCTAGGTTTTCACTTTGAATAAATACAACGGTTATACAATAAATGTAAAATACATTATTAATTGTCTAATTATAGTGAATAACGGAAATGTTCCAAATGTCATTTAACAGAAGTTTACTAAATTATAAAAATTAGTTAACAAAATGTTCGACATAAATGAAATAAGCAGGTACTTTTTTTAAACAATCCATTACAAAATAAATATCTCATAACATTTGTCTATTTAATTTTAAAAAAACTGTTATAAAAGCAAGGAAAAATGTATTTAATTGTTTTTAGTAGGTTTTGTATTAGTTTTATGTATTATACAAAAAACAGATTTAAAAAAAAAATCCTGTATTATTTCTGCGAAAAATAGTATATAGATTGTATAGTTATCGTTACAATGATTATTCATTTTTAAGTAGAAAATAAATATAAACAACTCTGCAAATGGTATTATTTTGCATCAAATATTATTATATAGGTAGGTTAGAACCTAATCGAAAACCGAATACATAAATTCAAAATATTTTATAAGAAATATTATGTGACACTATTGGGGATTATATAAAAGTGTACCTTATATAAGACATAATATATTATATTGCAAACAAAAATTATTATAAACATTTTTCGATTTCTCATTATTCTTCGATCGTTGACAGTTTAAACTCGTATGTGGAATATGTACAACGCAGTCTAAACTCTAAATGGTTATTTCAAATTCTATAAATGTCCTAACGAAATAAATTGGCCAATCGATTATCGCACACATCGACTATTGAGAAATGTCACGATGCTTTTCGTTAGTCGCCATCTATATTTTAAAGACAGGCACGTTTTAAACGAAAAAGGTTTGATTTCATCGACACAATATCGATATTATATAATATTTTACATCCGTGTCAATTGATATTTAACTTTTTTTTGCCAACTGTTTTTTTGTGTACCTATACCTTACCTACCTACCTACATATATTGTATTAAATCTTCTTCGTACAACGAACGCTTGCGACCGACTGACCGACACGTGATAATCCGTAAGACCATTGTAATGGGATTTCTAGGTGTACACGAGTGGATAAAAAAATAAATAAACGAAACAAACGGCCACAAAAAAAATTTTTCGCACATTTAGTTAACGTGAAAAAAAAATAAAAATGAGATACCACAAGAGTATTGAAATACTATAATAATATAATACCTGCTATTCGCCATTTTATAGAGTGGAACCGTTTACACACAGTGATGGTTCAGGTCCGTTTTACCGGAAATAATGTGATTTGCGTGTTATACTCGAAAACAATGTGGCTCGAAAATCATTCATTGTGTCCGAGAGAACAGTGCAGGTCCGTTCGATATAGTTTATTATTCGATTCTTGTTCATAGTGTGTATGTACCTATTGGTTATTACGATTGTGGTCACACACGTGTATGCTATATTATATTTTGTAGTTTGTGGAGGCGTTGTTTTTTTTGCCGTGACACGGGCCATAACATTTGAAAATATTTGTAATGCCCATAAGCCCATAAATAAATACCTAATACGATACAAGTACCTACCTATGCAGAACCTATGATATTATATTACTCAACTAAGTTCTCCTGAATCACTGCCGATATCGGTCAGTGTCATAAAATCATTCACATCGTGTACTTTACGTTGTTTAAAATTTAAATCAAAATCGATGAGAATCCAGCGCTTTGGTTAGATCATTATTTTGGATCGTCTTCCTGTAAACCCTCCATTTTAGGTACGCAGTATTAAGATTTTGAAATTATTTTACAACCATACGAATAACATGCAAAATATAGGTTTTCGATTGCACTCACTAACACGAGACCGTTTGCAAAGTTTATTTTAATAACCCCGTATTGTATAGTTGTACTTGTAATATTAGAATTTCTCCAGTGTAGGTGAAGGTATGTGTATGTGTGTGGAGATTGCACTTTATATATTATTATAATGATATGCAACATTGGAGCCAGCTGTTCATCGTGGTGAACGTATCTGAGTAGCGTGCCGTAAACAAGTCTACATTCGGTTAGAGATGTAGCTGTATAGTGCATATAATATACTCAATGTTGCGTGATGACATTTTATCATAATAATCATATTAATAATATGTAATCAATTATATTGTAATATATTATAATAATTCTTAAGGGAGGAAGGCAGTGTTGTTATCGTTTTGTGCTTACGTTATGTACCTATATTTTTTTATTATTATTATTATAAATCTTATGATACATTAATCTCATCGATAATAATGTATATGATTATACATACCTATATAGTATAATATTATAAACATCTTTGATATTCTGTTCGTTTCGCGAAGTGCAGCAGCTATTGTGCAATCGGGTTTTTACATGTTTAATTTACAACAATATTATAGCAATATATTAGAAAGCAAAATGACTGCCGGGCGAATCGATCGAGTGTACGACGGTCGACGACTACATGGTATGCGTTACCATTTGTATGGTACATAATAATATTGTTACCTATACGACTTACGAATGTGACTAATGTGAGTCATTGGGTGAAAGAAATGCTAAAAAGCGCTTGTGTATCCATTAGTATATCGGCACTCTGAAGTGCAGTGGGTTGCACAATGCATTTTTCGCGGTCTGTGGCGAAATACTCGACTATTCTTATGCGTTATCATAATATTGAGGTGTGTGCGTGTGTGTATTAAAACAATATAGAACAACGGATTTATAATATTCCGTGTTGTGCGCGTTTTATTATTATTATTATTATGGTTATTATTTTCACGCGTGCATCATAATACGGGGCCGCCGCTCGATGACAATGTCGCGGGAACAATCGAGTAAAAGCTCTCTCGAATATCACACCCGCAGCCTACGCTCTTGTACAAATCCACCGGACGGAGAGAAGAAAAAATTTTTGCGAAAGTCGACTGCGGTGACGACGACGCGTTTCGTAACACCGACCTTCGTCGTCGAGCGTATAAAAATTCCGAGTAGGTACGAAAGGTATTCGCATTTCTCAGAACACATGCCCCGAGCCACCGATGTTCGTCTGTCACAACGATAAATAAAATAATTATATTATTTAATAATAATTATTGTGCCGCTTAAAGTTTAACCCGATTCGACGGTGACATAGGTAATAATATAGCCAATATAGCCAATGTAGGTATTGACGTCATTTTTTCACATTATGGAAAATATATAATATTATAATTTAATCCCGGTAATAAAATATAACATTTACTCGACGGCCGTAAACTGAAATAAAGCTTATATACCTACCCGGTGTCTGGTGTATAATCAATATTCGTTTTCGATTTTGCAGCATACGTGTTTTTTACTTTATAAAAATACTATGACTACGACAATCGGTTACATGTTATGTTGGTTTTAAAGGGCCGATAGAAATATTATTGTCGGCTAATTAGGTAGGTACGTACTTGAGCTCGTTATAAACTCGAAATTCGGATGACTAATCTCTGTCGTGAGTGACACGTACGTAGCATGGCTTTATTAATATTGTAAGCACTGATTGCGTATTCGTGTAATACTATAATGTATTTATATTTTAATATTTTATAAGCTTATAACTATTTTATTAGGTTATAAACAACCTATTGGTGCGTGCGTGCGAGTAATATAATAATATAATATGGCCATTGGCCACGAAGAACGCCCTTTTTTATCTGACTAATTTTTTTCTTTCAAACGAGCGTAGGATTTGTAAATTCGTTTTCTCACACAATTTATTGTACCTACGTAATTTACAGAATATACTAAAAACTAAATCAACCTAAAATGTAAAACAATGTAAAATATGTATTGAGAATGTAATAAATGATTACGGTCTTCTCGATATATTTGTATGAAATATTCATTTAAATTTCTACGAAAAAATATGCTCTTGTGAAAATTATATCGTGATATACATATTTATATATATAATACTACCATTATAGTTGTTACTTGTTTCTTAAACTTTGTTTATTTTACATATTTTACTCTGCGTTTCCACGAACCAGGGGTCTATTTTTAACTTGAACGATGCTTATATACACTAGACCGTGATGGCGTTTAATAAATTATTATGGTAATCGCTAATTTAATTTACGAGTTTTTCGACCAAACAAATGTTTACCTAACAGTTTATTATTTAAATTTCAAACTTTCACGATCGCGAACGTTTTCTTTTCGTCTACACCTCATCTGCTCTCTCCGTACGGCAAGTACGCCGCACTCCACCCCGTTGTAACCCTTTCTTCTTCTTTTTCCCGTCGTGAAAGATGCATTATACGATTACTGCTGTGAATGAGAAGGGTGTAGATTAGGATCCCATACAGCAGATATGTACGGTTCTCTTGAACTCCCGAATAAGACTTACTGCAGCGTTAGTTTTGATTACAAATTTTAAAACATAATATATGACTGTGGGATATATAGAAAAAAAAAATATGAAAACAAGACCCAAGTACTTCTTTTGTACATTTGATGTGTATTTCCCACAATAATTATCACAACAATCTTTATGGTTAACAGTCTGTTATTCATCCGTGGGTATACGCGTGGTATGAATATTCGGTATAATGAAGTTTAAATTTACCGTTTTCATCCAGTAATATTATTAAATGTAAAACATAAAATAATATTGTACCTATCTACTGTTTTAAATGTACACTACAATTATTATGTATACAATAGCAGAAAAACTGTGCAGGATGCGAAGTCGCGATTCGTGATTCGTTCGATATTTATATGAATGTAAAAAAGTAGAACATTCGACAATCTATGATAAAAAAAAAATAACCATAAAGATTTAGGGAATTAAAAATGAAAATATTCTCTTTAGGCTTTCGCGCCTAGATTGGTGTGATTGATACACTATATGTACTTGTGTACAGAACTTTCTATCATGAAATAGTAGATAAAGAACACGTGGCGTTTTGAATGGCTGATTTACATTCTAAATTGGTTCAAACAGTTTGGAACGTATGGTTGAGAACCCGTTTTAAGTTATTATAATTATCATAATATTATTATAATATATACACACAGAAGAATTGAAAAATGAAACAATTGATTGTCACGAAAGCGGAATACACCTTTTGAAAGTGTTTCGCTCCGAATCCGACCCCGACATATTGTCGTAAGCTCGAATTTCTTTGGATTTCACTCCTCAGACATTCGGATCCCTCAAAGTCGTTTCCAAAAACTCGAGGTATTGTTTGCGAAATCGTAAATGTGAGTAATATACGCCGTGTTGTATTATAGTAATTTATTATAGAAATTAATGAATGTTTACTCTGGTTTATGTTTTTAAAATGCCTTCTCTTGCCAATCACTAATATATTATTATTCCTTTTTAATAGACCGACAATATTTATCTATACGTGATTTATCATTTATTAGAATCAACTATTTAGAACGTGACGTTTATTTCGAAATCTCATTTTATATTGAATCACTTCTGAGTCAATGGTATTTTATTTTTAATGTGCTACTAGAATAATTATTAATAGACATTTATAACGTTAGTACCTATTTGCATTATAGATTTATCAAATTTTCGCATTTTTACCAAAATAAATAATATATATACATTGCACATTTTAAAAACGTACTCTTAATTAGTACCTATAATCTGAAATATTTTTAAACCATATTTTATGTATTTAGATACAGTGTTAGTAATTTTAATATAATTATTTTATAGTAGGTAAGTTAAAATTCCTATAAAACCAATTACAGGAATTATAGTGCCTTATAATATTACTTAATTAAAAATAAAATTATAAGAAAAAAATACGAGGAAAAATTAATGTCTGAAACGTATAATTATATAGATAGTGATGTGCGCCTATTTCATTATTATATATTACAGTAAAGTATACAGGCGTCATAACAAAATTCAATGAAATTATTTTTGTAGCATTTTTTCCTACACAAAAAATGACCATGTTTCAGCTCTCAATCTATTATTTACATTGCAGATCGAATGATGAAAAAATAACTAATGTCCAGCTTTGCATAGTATTAAGCATCAAAACAAAAACCTATTAAAATTAAACTTTGGAAATACAAATCATGAAATGAAATATGAAGCCACTGTAAAAAATAAAATTGCAATATTGCACGGACGCTCTGCAGGAAGACGCTTTAAGTGCCATTATTTTATGTTACACGGTAATATCTCAAATACGATCGACGGAAAACTGGTTCAAACATTCCTTTATCTATACGGGACGCCTGTATTATTGATGGTTTGGACGGAGGGAAATCATATCGATCGCGTCGACCGTGACGACCGCGGCGACGGCGACGGACGCGCCGGATGATCCAGACGATAATAAAAATATACCTATAATAATATATTGTATCATCGAAACCTTTATGGTATAATATTATTATTATGTTCGACTCGATGACGTCGACGCTGCCATTATATTATTATTGTTACACGTGTCATAAAGGTCTCGGGTCCGGCAGAGTACCTGTACACGCCTGAATGGGTAGGAATAGCTGGTCTAGACGAGCGTCGCAGGACACTATTAGGCGTGGCCGGCTCCTGCAGGATTCCGACCGGCGAAGTCTACAACATACGCAATGCAGACGCCCGACGCGATGTGCGTATCGGCCGGCGGGACATCCGGGGCGCCGAAATGCCCACGGACACGAGGCGCGTGGTGTCCTCGGAGAGCCCACGACCGTAATTATCGTGAAATCGAGCGACCACGCGACGCCCATTGTACCGTGTGATGTGTCGCCGGGCACGGTGCGGATAGCTATTGTAGCGTACACATGCAAGAGCACACATTTATTTCCAGCGGTGGTATAAGGGGGGGGGGAGGAGAGGAAGAGAAAAAAAATGACTATACATCGGAGCGAATATAAAAGAACACAAATTGTCGATTAGATGTCGTGTAATTAGATTCAGCAGCAGCCGCCCCGTAGCAACTAGTCCGTATAATGTTTGCGTTAAAAGGTCAACGAGCTCGCGGGTTCGTTCGTCGACATCGACGGATTCGGGTGCGCACACGTATATAATAATAATATATAGTCTCGACTTTATGGTTCCTGTTGAGTTTGTCTAATTAGACATCGAGACCTAAAAACGTATAGCACACGTCTCGTAGACGCACAATAATAATATTATTATATACACTCGGAAACGGGTTCGTCTCGGGTTTACAGCTATTCGAACTCGGAACTCCAAAAGCAATCATCTGCAAACAATGACGTTTCCCGCGTGCGCACACATGTATTACGCGCATATTATATACACTGCCGAATATTAAATATTAGTACATTATGAATTTATCGTTTGCACTGCTGCCGTATTTTAAGTGGACGTGACACCCCCGTTTATCATACATAATAAATTACTGCCGGCGTTTGTCTAATTAGCAATATAAAAAGACATTCCACTAAACGAAATCGAAATTGTGACGCTTAGGTATTAATATTTAAACATTTATCATCAAATTTTATTTGGAGAATGTTTTCGAGATTTTTTTTTCTATTGTTACAGCATCGACATGATGGTTATTAGCTTACAATTTGACTTATATAATCATGTACATAATGGTTTTTACAATGATGTTTAAAAAAATAAAATATTAAATTTAATTAAGTTGTAGGACCATTTCAATTTTTTCTGGGATTTTGCATTCTTTTCTGGCCTCCGTGAATATTTGGCAATGGATGAGAATGTGTTTGACTTTGATTATTGAATTGCAAGAACGGCATGTCGGAGGTTCGGTCTGTTCCATTAGGTATCCATGTGTGATTCTCGTGTGAAAAATTCCAAGTCAGTTCATTATGACCGCTTTTTTCGATTTAAATATTTGAGTTTTGGCCAGAGCTCGACTGAGAGTTTGATTTCAATTAATTTGTTTTCGGTAACTTGACGCCATTCTGAGTCCCACAATTGTATGAATATGTGTGTTTTTCGTAAAACTTTGTCTTACGCGAAGAAGTTACAGCGAAATGCGTTTTATTGTTCCATTGTAAGTATATTATATATAATATTGCTTAAGTATTTACTATTTTGATGGGTGATTCAATTCTAATAATAACATATTCTATGCGGATGCCACAATTTTGATTTTGCGCAGTGGGATTTTCTATACTTACCTTTCGATAGTAATATACACGGATAGCACGTCCTCTTTATAATATAATATTATACTTATTATTACTTTTACGTAGATATCGCAATAGTTCCAGGACCGGAAGAGTGAGTATTGATCTTTACAGAGTTTTCACACGTAGCCACGATGATAAGTACACAGTATATAGGTAGGTACACCTAAAACCTATACAGAGTTATAGTCTATATATAGGTTATAACATTTATAACGATTATATTATATAATCACGTTAATGTATTTGGAGCATGTTTTGTCACGCCCAAAGTTTGCAACTCGAATTCCGTGCAACGTGTGGTCGTCCGTCTAGTCGAGCACATCATCAGAGTTTTCGAAACAATCGCCGCGTGTCCATATAATATTATATATATAGTACGTACGTGTATCTTATAGTATTATTATATAGGTACCTATACAAGACTGCTGCTGCAGCAATACTGATGCATGTCCTTCGACGGAAAAGCATAAAATCACGCAGATGCGAAACAACAATCTTGTGGCGTCATAATTTGTTTTCGCCGGACAAAATTGAATTCCACGTGTACCTACGTACAATAATATGATATAATAATACTATATAATATACTATACTACTAGGTACTCGTATTATATGTTATACGTTTGTCGCAGCACAATAGAACAGCGCGGTAATTACCATTATTATATTATTTTTTCCCCTCAGTCTCTCTCACTCTTTTCTGTATAATGCGAAAATAATATAGCAATGATAATGTAATCATCGAGTGGTCAGGGGAAGGACGCGTAGGTGTAGGTATAGTAGGTATACGCACGATTGTCAACGAAGAAACGAGTGATGCGTCGTGATACCAACGATAATGACAAATTACCATAGGTACAATTATTTAAGTCCAAGGTAAGCCGCGGATAATAAAAAATTAATATCTTATTGTAATATTGTTATAAACTCGCGTCATTATACTCATGCTAATAATATTAAATTCACTCGTTTGACGTAAACTCGGAGCGCGTGTAATATGATAATAATATTATATATGTCACGACGCCTTGTGCCAAAATATTAGCGAAATTTATTATAACATTTACGAAATTACGCAACAAAAAATAATGGTCCTGTTTTTTTTTCTTATTATAACGTCACTATACGCGTGTTATTTGGGAATTCCGAGAAACGTCAGTCGTTCAATGTAAAATGTTCAATAGAGTTCGCGTTTGTCATGATCGTTATAACGTAAACACGCCATTCTGACAGACTACTTACAGAGTTGTTATGGGTAATTGCAATGTTACTGCAAAGTACGAGTTTGTGAATCATCTCTGTTAAAAAACCAGAATTGTTTTTCTTAATAAGTAGATATAGACATATTAGTATCGATTTTGCGATAATATATTATGTATACGTAAATAAACATATTATTGTACTTGCTTGCCATTGTACACATGTAAAAAGAAAAAGGGAATGGATTTTCATAACGTAGTGAACGTTTTTCAATTTGATCGAAGAAAAGAAAAATATATTGTGCATCGTATAGTATTCGATTGGACCGTAAAAATTACACAAGATAACAATATGTAATAACGTGTATTTGTTACCCTAAATTTAGACCGGTGATAGGTGTTCTAATAACGCACGTTAAACATAAAAATTGTAATGTTAACGTCATAATACGCATGTTAAACGTTAAAATAAATTGAAACGTTAACGTCAACGACCCGAATATTTATGTAATAATATAACATCGCATGATTCTGGCAATTTGTTCACTCGGCGAATAAAATTGCGTAGATGGTATAACGCGCCGTACTGCAATAATAATATTATTATGATCAGCTGTATTCGACGTGAAAATAAAAATCTTCGCGTTTGCGAGCCGCGAGGGGTTTGGTGGGAGGGTGTAGTGCGTCGAAGATTGTCTGCACAGATCCTAATTATTAGTGTCGTTATCAGATTCATGTATTATGAATTTCCTGGAAAGAACTAATGAGCGATTTTTTTCCTGTGTATAACCATACACCTATTAAGTTTAGGTAATATTGTATAGGTAGGTACTACTAAAATGTCAATTTTGACTATCCACGTGTAGATTACATCGATATTATTATTATTATTTATTATCATTATATACATTTATACCATGTATAAACGCAGCAACATAATTGACTATTATAGTTATTATAGTTGTCGAATATTAGCCAAATCCGTTTTAATTATACGACCATGGATTATAATATATACTATATAGGATGACGTCGTGTACCTATACGAACAGGACGGGTAGACATATCATAGAGGCCGCGCGAACGTTTAACAGAATAACCGCATAATAATAATACGATGATGGAGATCAAAAATATTTTTTTTAGACATCAGTTTTGCAGGAACGTCGAAGGAAAAAAATTAACACTTAAACCGGCGCTCGATGATAAAAAAAATAAACAAAAAATGTTCTAGTCACGATTCCTAAATAGGTATATTACTGGCTGCAGTTGTGTTGTACTAGTCGTCACCGTGGTGAGCCCCAAACAATAATAATAAGCGGCAAAGCACAGACCGTCGTCCTTGGCGTCGTCGAAGATGTGTGAACCGGATGCTGCTGCGATGGCTTTTGACTGGCGAATTTCAATGCGCTCACGTCGCTCGTTTCCTTATCGTCTGCTGCTGTTGCTATTACAATGGGTTAACCTCACGAATAAGTCCCCCCTCCCCCCGTCCGTGATCTTCATTTCATTATATATTTTTCTCTCTTTCGTCCGCCACTGCAGTTGTAAACTTGTAAAAGGCTGCAACTGCAGGTGTTTTCGTCGGTTTCCCGTGTTAGCGAGCACGCCGCCGCCCGTAATGCGTGCGTAATTTTCATTTATTTTTTCTATCCGGCGAGAGGAAAAATCGCGTTTCATCGTACGTGCGAAATACTTGGCGTATTATTATATTATAATAATGTAACATGATTGTGGGTTATATTATATATATGTATATAAATATAATATAATATTTATCACGTACAAACGACGACGACGCAATCCGTGTCGTAGGTACATATTATATTATTATTATACCTATATAGGTACGGCCACCGTAGATTCGCCTACATACGAGGGAATAACACGGCTGTCAATAATAATACACGCGAGTATATATGTATAAGCGACAGCTGCAGGATAACGGTGTTACCATCATCATCCGATCTCTATACCTAGGTATATAATATAATCGCATGTCGACATATTATTATTGTATATTGTATACAGATCATACCCACATTCATGCGCATTGCGGCTTGTGTGTTTCTCTTTTCCCCGTGTCCGGACATAAGAGTCTTCGTAATTGCAGTTTTCACACAGTTTTCTAGCATATATATATAGGAACCTGTGCGTGAGTATATTATATACACTGTGACGCGCAGCAAATGTGTACGAGCGCTCCACGAATACACCGTTAAGCCGTCGGATGTATAATAATAATTGTACGGTATCCGTTCTCCCGTATGATGCACATCATGTACATATGAGTATATGACCCGCGGTGGAAATCTTAAATATTACTAGGTAGCCCGAGGTCTTGGTTGAAGTATCAATTTTCGAAATTTTTTAAACTCTTGCCCGTTTACTTATTTCACGTTTTTAAGATCCTCGGAGTAGATGCAGGCTTCACGAATGGAAATATAATGATTTCTTTAATATTGTCACGGTCGGAAATTGCACGATCCCGAAGGGAAAAGAATTCTTCACTGGATTGTCGTCCGACCAATAACGGTCATCGCAGGTTTTGACAAAAGTACAATTCGCACACATAAGCTCTTTTGAGCTTTAGATTTTGGTACAATTCAATCAAGTTCGTTCCGAATGCCTTTTTAATACGTCATGTCATCGTCTCGCTTTTCCCCGTTGGCCATTTGAGCAACTTGGCACCGTGCGGACACAAGTGGATCCAAGAATAGTCTTATTTCCCGATGCTTGCGGGAAGCTCGCTATAACCACGCATTTCAAATAATGTATATAATATAATATATAAGACTTTATAAGTCGACGTTACAAAATGTAGAGTTTCCTTGCCAGTTTCGGTGCAATTCCCTCGTACAGTTAAAAGCAGCTTGTGAAATAAAAGTTTACATATATCATATATATATTATATTATAACAGCGAATTATAAAGAGAAATAAAATATTCCCGTCTCTTATATTAATATCACTGTACACGCATACACGACGTCGAGAGTTCTCAACAATCTCTCAAACAGCGTAAATAATATTATACATATAGGTATACATAGTAACCCGAACGCTGTAAAGCGTTTCTATCGAACGAACGAGACGAACGCCCAACACCGTGTTTCCGGGTAATATTACACTTACGTTAGGCATTAATCGGTGGTGGAATATAATATAGTATAGGTTCATGTATACATATATGGTCTCGCGAAATCAAACGGACGGCGTGTCGGTTTGCCGGCACAGAAAGCTTACCACGTACATGGTAATAATAAGCTCGTATTTCTATTATCCTATTATAATATATAGACGGGGGCGTATATTATTATACGACAACGCGTATTCGGTCGTGTCAGGTTTGGTCCATTGTTTATTCGCTGACAGACTAATAAGCATACTATATAGGTATACCTATATTATTGTAATATGTATAATATTATCATTTACGTAAGCTGTGTGCGGATTGTACACGGCTCGGAGACGTCCGTAGTATTTATAGTGAGACAACCTCGGGTCCGGACCACCCCTCACGCTCCTCTCATTACTACGAGTAATAATATCAAACTACTAATGATGCATACCCAAAATGTTGATCAATATTTTTTTGTTTTAAATTGCACAACATTTTTCTGGTCGATGAGATATGATGTTGATATACCGCGTTGTACTTGTAATGATAATAGCAACTACGGTTAGTGTAATAATTTAAGATACTTTCTTTTTCGTTATTATTATTACATATCGTGTATGGTTAAGTAAAAGTAACACTATATACATATATTGGTGTCAGAAAAATTTGAGTGCACTATAAATTATTAAATATATTGTTTAATATAATATGTGCGATTAAATAGTGGTTGTCTATCGTATTTCTTAGACCCCTCCCTCTTTGAAAAAATCCCAGTTGCGCCACTGGTATTCCAAACTCATTCGTACTTATCTCTGAATCTCCGATCCTGTGACCGTATAGTTGTCGGCCAGAGGGCAATTCGCGACGAGTACGCGTATAACATCGTTATTTCGCTAGCACATAGCAAATGTACAATAGGTATATTAACCGATGTAATCGTTGATACGTCTACATATACACATTATATTATATACGTTTAATAAGCAGTGTGACAGTGTATGTTGATATGATTATTTTCCTGGCAATGCTTGTTTACGGAATGTGGTGAAATATGTGCGCTGTGTCCGACATTTGTGCAGACGAAAAATATTAGTTTAACGACTCCAATTTTGTGTCTACTTCCGATTGCCATGAGATTTTAACGTGATTTCGTGTATCGCAGCGTGTATCATATAATAGAGCAGGGTCGTCAAATATTATCCCTCGGCTTAAGAGGTTCTGCAGAGTGCGTTTTAGTTAAATAACTATATACGAGTCACATAACGTTTATTGCGACCGCAAGCTGTGTGTAACTAGAATTCAATATTTATTTTTTGAAACACTACCCCAATAAAAGTCATATATATATATTACAAAACATATAAAAATCGTTTTAGCCCACTATTAAACTGTCGTCGGCAAAACCCGAGGTTTGGGTGATGCGCATAAAGGGGAAGAAGGAATATCGAACGGGTCGTACACGTGCTATGTAGCTATTATTTCAGTATATAAACAAAATAATATGCGCTCCCGGTTTTATTTTTCTCTTACATAAATCGGTATACGGTCGAAAGAAGACGCTGCAGTAAGATAATCGTTTTACTGGCGTCTAGAAATAAGGCGATGTTTTATTTCTGTATATTATAATAATATACATGGTGCGCATTGTGTCAGCAGTACTATATACCCGTATTACAATAGACGGCACCGGCCGGTGGGAGAACCTCGCACCGTATGATGGCTGCAAGTCGAGAGCAGGAGTTCTTTGTATTTTGTGGACGAACCCATATATTTTTGTGAGGCACCGCGCGTAGACGAGGAGATGTATAATAATAATTATGAACATTGAGGTACTACCTGCAGGTACCTACCGCACACTCGAACAAAAAAAAAATATATAATAATAAAATAATAGAGCTAAAGAAAAAATAAATGGTTATTTTTTGACCGAAAAAAACTTACAACACGTCTTATTAATTTACGTTTTGAACAGAACGATACGGTACGATTTAGAGTAGGTACCTATCAATTTTTTAACGTGTCTTGTGTGGATTTTCGATGCGTAGGTCTCGGTCTCGGTCACCCTATTGGAAGATTCGAAAAATTGTCTTAGACGGTGTATCATCAATACTCGTCGGCTATCGGAAGAGCGCATCGCCACAACCTGCACGCTTTCTTTGAATAGTTCGTCGACCTCTCGTCGAACACGAACAACGACGACGTGTACGAACATAAACCCTTCGTAATTATAATTATGTAAAGCGGCGGCAAAGGAGAAAAAATGTGATTTACCCACGGTGGATATTATAATTATTATATACGGTGTATTATACCTTATACGTATTGTGTGTCATTAAACAATATAATATACGTACGAGTGTACGACGTACCTTATCCTTTCCTATATAGTTATTATACAAATGATTTTACAACGAATAAGAAAAAGTTAAATTTTACTCGGCTAACAGCTAGTATACACTTATATATAAATTGTGATTTTGATATTTGACGTAGTCTGTGCAGTCTTATAATATACGTTGGTTAACTCTTGCTTGACCTCAACTTGTTCACGGGACTTTCGCCGATCGTTGCACAAGCACAACTGCAGCCGTGTACGACGCTGCGTGATTTATAGGCCACAAATAGGTGGACGTATTTATTTTACTTTATTTATTTATTTTATTAAAAATTAGATTTTTCGATAAACCCCAGTATAGGCGCATCGCAATCCGTCCGTTCATTGCAGTTACTCGCGTACGATCGACCATAATTTATCATCGGGTTAGGCAGCTCTCTAACAGTAGGTATGTGATGTCGAATCACGCTGTGGCATGTATTTTTTATGTGGTGTCCATAGGTCATAGGACATAGATCATAAACGACGATGAATTCCAACTGCGCCGCGATATCCATCAATATCCGTCATCGATCCTCTCGCGCGCGCATTTATCAATAATAATCATCGAGATTTAAAGAAAAAAAAATGTATCATATTATTATAATCATTATAATATATTATTATGTTGTGCAGTTGTGCACATATTACATGTTTTACCGTCGGCCGCCCCTGTTGCGCAACCGACTCGACTAGGTGTGTGTGTGTATCGGTTGTCGTCGGCGCGGCTGCTGTGAGAGGCTGTTTACCCATTTCAGGTCATGCGTCGCGCGTTACCCGTAGCCCGTAGGCGAAAAGAGGGAGAGCTGCGATCGCCCGTCTCTCGTACATGTTATACTTTTGTATTATTATACTTCTACAGACACACACAACAACGCACAACATACAATAACAGGAGTTACCAGTACGGTAACTGTGTGTGTGTGTGTGTGTGTGTGTGTGTGTGTGTGTAAGTTGTGTAAGTGTATGTGAGTATGCCGTATGTGTGTAGATGTAATTTTTTTACGGTTTACCGTCGTCGACCATATAAATTAGACGAAGAAAAACTAAAATAACAAGAGATGAGAAAAATAAACCGACTCTATATAATAATAATAATAATGCTATATAATACCTGAAAACACCTGTATTTATTATTATTGTTAATGAGGAATGCGCGCTCGGCGTTCTCCGGCCCCTCCCCGAGATCGTTCTAACCCCACGCCGCTGCGTGCGCACGGGACATCGTGACTCCCCGCGGTACCGCGTACCACCGTTTGCCTCGGGGTTGACGGGTATAGGTTAGGTACACACTATTGCCTCGGAGGAACGCACCGCGTGTAACGATGTTGACCGTCGTCGCGTCTACGATATTTAGGTAAACACGACCTCGAGCAAGCTCTGCTATACGGCAGCAAGTCGTCGCGTCAGCGACAAATATTTATTTTTCGTCAAATAATAACGCCGTTTGCGGGTTTTTCTCCCCGGTGTGTTTGCCTTAACCCGTTTGACGTTGTCGAGGTTTTCGAAACGTACTGGCTGTATCACGTATATTTGACGATACTGCGAGTAAACGTAAATGATGATATACAGCTGGTAGACAGGTACTTTATGTATATTATCATATTATAGTATAGTGGCGCGTATAGTGTTAGGTATATTACATTACCGCAATAATGCTACTATAATCGTGTGTCGAGAACAAAATCCTGTTTACCCTCCGCGTGCAGTTTGACGTGTCGCCTCGCTCAAAACGCAGTCATAGCAGTTTAACATTATAATAAGTGATAATAACATTAATAATTTATTGGCATTTTGATTGGATTAAGAAATTCAGGTTATGGTGATAATCTATCCCCACGCGGCAACGCGACACCACAGCGATTACAGTTTTACGTTTATATTATATTATCATAAATATATTGCACGACGTGTTTTGTGTCTATTATATTATTATAATACGATTGTATTATGAACGCGCGAGTAGGTACCTCTATACGTAATTAATATTCATAATACGGAATGAAGACGGACCGAGATAAAGAAAAAAAAATGAATAAAGAGGGGATTTAAACCTTTTACTTATTTTAAATAAAACACTAATATTTACAGTGCTGCGGCGTAGTGTATAATATTATTTTGACTTTGAACGAAAGACCGTTTCCCTTTAATGCACAGCGTATTAAATGAATAACATAAGTTTTTAGTAATAAGACTTTGGAACAAAACCTTTTTTCGCTTTTTCAATTTAAGCTTTTCGTTAAATATGTGTCTATTGTGAAATTCAAGTGCGTAAGGGTTGTATAATAGCATTCATCACGATTTAAAACGTCACATTAATTATGAAAATAGTTACAGCAGACGGATTACGCCTTTGTTTATGATATATATTATCGTAGTGTATTGTGTAGGTATACATCCATATATAGGTAGTGAAACTTCTACAATCGCTGAATTAACTCACAGAGTAATAATATATTATCTGGCCACCGTAAATATGATTAAGATATCATACCAAATTTAAAATATGATAAATGGTAATACTGTGCATCAAGAATACAAGTGAAAAAAGAACTTTAAAATTGGCGCTGAAAAAGTTTAAATATAGCAAAATGGCAACATTGATAATATTTGTAGTTAAATATTATTTTTTGTTTTTTATTTTTTTGTATAATTTGAGAATTGATGAGAAAACAGAAAATATACATAAATAATTTTTAAAAACATCCAAATTGTTAAATATTTTTTACCTAAAAATGTTATTAATTTGCTCAGTTTTGTAATTCAAAATTATTTAATTTCTATATAAATTATATATAAAATATTGAGAAAAAAATGAAACGTGCGATAAAAGTATAAATCCCATCTTTATGATTATATCATCGAAAATATTCCCTAAAACTATTCTGAAATCTAGAAATAAAGTCGTATCGAATTAAATGATTTTTTCTACCTACCTACCTACCTACTTTCCAGAAAATAATGCAGGATCTGCAGAATTCTTTCGGTAGCTTTTTCGACTATTCGTTCGCGTTTGCGGCGTAAAAAGTGAATACTATACGGTGGGGCACGCGAGACTCAAAAAGGTATATCTGCATATTATGTTTTATTCGGAAAGTAAATAAGAAAAATCATCCAATTCGATACGAACTTGTTTCTAGCTTTCAGAACAGGTGGGGCATATTTTTACGAATTTACCATGAACAGTATCGACGTTGTTTATCGTCCTCGGGGGGACGCTACATAGCCGACGACTTACGCGATTTTTGGTGTGATAGGTTTTCGCTGAAAGGTCGTCGTGATAAAAAATGCACTCGTAGTCTGGCACGCGTGCGCTTAAAAAATGTACGTTTTTATAGGGATGGGCCATGGGAAAAATTCGATGGCAATGACACGTCCGTCCGGCCAAGTTCAAGGGCGTTCAGTCTATCTCACTCGCTCTCTGTTTCGTCTCTATTTCTCTCTCTCTCTCTCTCTCTTCTCTCGTTCGTGCGTATACTGTATTATAATATAGTAATGTACACTCACCACGCGCGCCGCAGCCGCGAAATACGTTCTAATATATTATGCTTAGGTATAATAATAATAATTACATAATTACCTCACGGACGGGCGCAACGCTGTTATCACACACACACACACACACACACACACACACACACACACACACGAACCTTGCGGACAACGTTATTATGTTATTATTAAAGTGTGTAGGTAGGTAGATATTAATAATTATGATATACTATTTTACATTAACGTTATTATTATTATAATGTTTTTTCCCTGTTTTATTGTACTTAACAACCTGTTCGCACGACACCCAAAAATATGAATTAACCACGGACCGAATTTTCAAAGGAAAACTGAGTACCTACGTATTGTAAAGTTTGGTACGGCTCAAGTTACACCACACGAGTTCGTTACACGCGAGTATCTGAATTCTCGAACCATTTTCGTCACTTACTATTTTATTACTATTTAATTAAAAATGATTAGTATAAACATTGTATAACGGCAGCGAAAATATTTATATTACCTATACTATAAGTTATGTTATATATTAACTTATTATATCTATGTAATTCGTTACGGTGTACATCATCTGTTTGATCAGTTACATTTTAAATAATTTACTTTTTTTATATAATATTAGGTATCTACGCATTTTACATAATTCTTATGTGACAAGTGATAACTGATAGTTGATTGTAAGCGTATTCCAATAAACATTTTTAAGTGTTAATAAGTTTGAAGTAATATTTCACAAAGATTACCTCGTATTTAAGTAAAATACATTTTAAAAAGAGTACCTAAATCTTATTATAATTTTACGCATTCAGGACGATTTTGATGTTTCCTATAGTTTTTATCGTCTTAAAATTTGTATGTTATAGTAAGATGAATTTTTATAGTTTTTGTTTATTAAAAATAAAATATAGTATATTAATTATGCTTTTGCTGATAAACTAGACATAATTTTTTTTTCGTGCCTAGTTTTATATTATATGTTTCTATATTATTAATAGTCCAAAAAAACATAATTAAAATAACAGAGAAATAAAATGAACAAAAAAAAAGTTATATGAAATCCAACCTATTATTGTATCAAAAAGCAAAGCTGGGCTGGTTGATATGATACAATGGACTTCACAACAACTATAATATAGATACGTACTTACTAGTAAACTGCTGATAAAAAATATATTTAAACAAATTACCTCAATGCAATTTACAAGCCTAGTATGAGACTACCAAGATAAAAATGATTATATTTTTAAATAATCTATTTGTAAAATTATTTCATGAAACTAAATACAAATCAATTAAAGTGTGCTACAATTTAAATATTCATATTTTATTATTTTTAGGTGTTTGACCACTTGAAAAATGTATTAAAAAATTTAATTTAACCGTAGGTTTTAGGAACAAATTATTTCATACTACGCTATCAATATTTGATATACCTATACGCAATAAATAATTATTTTTCAATAAATTTGAATTAATTGACAGTCGCATATCAAAAACTTATTTACAATATTATAATAATAACAATATATAAATTGCAAAACAAGTGAAGTCGATCGAATTAATTAAAATAAAATTGTAATTTATTTCAGAATATTATTATTGTTTATGCAATCGATTTGAGTTATTATATTTTTATTTTTGAGTTCGTTGTAGTCATAAAATATAAATTGATGGATTCATAATACTTAATAGTATAAGTACCTACACGTGATTTAATACACTTTATTGAATTATTCACTATTGTTACGATAATAGACAAAATAATATAATAGCAGAACGCATTTTGAAAATGTAATATTATAAATTCCTTAATGAAATCGAAAGTGGACTTGGGAAAATATAGCAGTGGTGTTTTATTAATCAACCAAAATAAAAAAATATATATCGTTTTAAAGCGTGAAACCGGTTTATATTGTATAGGTATATACAATATTATGCGCATAACTTATATCCGCGTTTGTGTGTAATACTTTTATAATATTCCTTTCACTAATCGTTTATGTATAAATCTATACAACAACAGAACGCGTGTTTGGTATTCTTATCATAATATCAAGGATTAATATCATATTTATATAGGCACCATTCGATCGGCTATTATGATGAGGGGGTTGAACATCGTGGGTGCTCAGTGGTAAAGTTAAACGCGTAATACACGTATTTTTTGACCTTATCTTATAATACGAGTCTGATAATTATATCTTTGAATTGCGATTCTCAAATAAAAAATAATCTAATTGATGATGTTTTTGGTTTTTTTTTCCAGAATAAAGAAAAGTTCGCCAACAAAAACGCCGAAGAGTTTCCGCACCGTTTTACAGTAAGTCAAAACATAATATTATTAGGTATTAAAGGTAATACCGTTTATAAGTGACACGACTAAAATGTTAGCAAGATATATGTGTATTGAAATTGTAAGAGAAAGTTCAAAAATATGTTTTCAAGATAACATTTTACGATTTAACTGTTAGGTCCTACCGTACGATTGTCATGAAGACATTCCAGTATGTGGATGTGTATAATTAACCCCGTTGTCTTTTTTGGCAAGATACTGCAGACAATAGCCAATTTGCTTCTGTAATCTTGTAAGAAAACAATTTCGTCACATAATTATACCCACCTACCTTTATTTTCATGAACATTCGATTTATACAAAACTAGATACATTTTGACTATAATGTTTTTTTTATTTCTCATGAACCATACTAATGGCAGCCTGCAGGTCTCCTATGTGTAGCATGTGTATGTCCTATGAACATCGTGATTATAATATAGGTATAGGTATGCGCGCGTCATAATCGAATGCTTAAAATCGTGCGTTATTTGATTAATAGTTGCTCGAAGGGGGTTGCTATGGAAAATCGAAATGCATTTTTGGTTCATGGAATGTACATTGGTTAAAACGGAAGTTCGTTGGAATTACGGTAAATGCTCGTTATTCGCGTTAGAATTTTCAATTTTAATTTATACACTCGTTGATATCAAATTTTTATATTTTAATAGTTTTATACTACGTGCTATTTTTGGTATATACCTATAAATAAAAAGAATATTGAACATTTGAACCACGCCATTTGTACACCTATAATGTTTATAATATGTGTTTAAAATATATTATTTATCATAATAAACAGATGACATAAGTAACAAAACGTGAGTTAGCTCTTTAATTTATTTATATAAATTTATCGACTGTTAAATTATTTATAATATATTGTAATAAATAATAATATATAAATTAACAGGATGTCAGCTCACAATATTTTTTTTCTCTGATCCACGCGCAACATACCAACTTTTCGTTCAGCAAATCCAACTTTGTGTATTAGAGTGGATTGATCTATTAACTTAATGTTAAGATATTATCGCAGTGTTCTTACTTTGGCTTATTTATTTATTCATTTTTTAATTGTAACATTTACTCAATTATACTCATAACTCGCATAAAAATTGAAAATTCATTATAAAGCCAGCGTAAAAATACAGATAATGTTCTTGACTTTAAGTTTGATTATTAACGGGTCAGAGAGAGAAAACATAATATAGAGCACTAACATCCTCTTCAACTCGTCTGTATGACTGAATAGCTATTATTTTTTAAACTTTTAAATTCAACAATTCAAATGTTTTTAAACAATTTGCTTGACTAAAAGAATATATTATATATAATTTATGTATTAAAATACTTAAATTATTATTATTTATTGAGAGTCTGTCTCAATGATCGAGATTCGAATCGCTGAGACTTAAGAATTTAGATTTACCGTTGTTCGACTTATATTTACTCAAAGTCGATTGCATTTTTTTGTTGGTCAATTTTGATTCATCACATTACCATGATACATATATATTTCTGTAATGAAACGACTAAAAAGTAACACAATCTAGTTTGAAACTAGTTGAGTATTTAAATGACTAGTTTTTACTAATTTAATGCGCTTTTACAAATCAAAACCAGACAAGGTTTTTTTATAACCTATATATATTTATTTATTATTAAAATATATGATACGAAATTAAAAACAACTATATTTATATTTTTTTCACCTGGGGTGTTTCTGAAAACTGTAATGTTGACGATTTTACAATCCTACGTCTATGATATTTGGAACCATAAAAATATTTAATTCTAATTATAGTTAAAACTATAAAAAAAATATACGAGGAATTTTTGGTGCACGCGACTGTAGTTATTGGGTTATAAATAATGTAAATAATAATTACCTATCCAATTAAAATACCTAGTTGGGTAGAAAACATCACCTTTATTAGTTTGGTAATATTTGTATATAATATTATGTAGAACCTAAGCGATCGAAGACGTACATATTGTTTTAGTTTTTGGGAACGCAAAGGTTTTATTTCATCGTTTCACGCGCGTTGTTGATAGAGCGGTGAACATTCTTTCGTTGTCGTTTAATCCAATAACGTCAACGTGCTATCTGATTAATGCCATACTATGGCAGCCGTAAATCGCCTATGCCCTATACATTATATTATACATGACACGAAATAACGGTGGTGGACATACGAATAGGAAACGAATGGACCGTATAGTACAATAAATAACAATAATAGTAATTTTAATATAAATCCACATAGGTATAATAACTGCAACGGACCTAAACGTATCACATGATAATATATCACTACATAATAATATTATATGATAAGCTGACCTCCTGCGATAGGGGTGGAGGGGGATTACGATCGGGATCGGTCGTCGAATAGGTGGTATGCGCTACGACTTACGATAAAAAAAAAAGTTACGCTGACCAGCAGCAGGGATCGACCGAGGTTATGGTTAAACCGTAGTCTTACTACGATATAGGTACCTATATCATAGAATATATTATTTTATTAAATCCGATTATAAATACGGTCTACATTATAATATTAATGCGATAGGCGTTAAATAATCGTAGTAGTATAATATAATATGATATAATATAATATATATAATTATCGTGTGGCTGGATGGTTATTGCACCCGGGTTCAACGGACCGATACACCGAAATATGTGTGTGTGTGTTGCCCAGGGGTTAATGAGAGAAGTCGTTGCGGTATTACTGGAGGACGAGGCGGCGGACGAGGGCAGATCACTGCTTCAAGAGCGTCGTCTCCGTCGTCGTCGTAGTCGTCGTACCTGCACAGACAAGGTGCGATCCCATCGTGCCGCCGCCGCTGCCACTATTCACTTCTCTTGTGTCCATTATATTACTATTATAATAATTCCCCTACAATTCGACTATTGTGATACAAGAATCTGTGCACAGGACGTGACGTGGTCCGAGAATATAACGAACGAGTGTACACTATATTATATAATATGTATATATATACGTATACATATGTATGATGTGTATTGTATATTATGTATTATACATGTGTATATATATATTTTATACATACATATTGTAGGTACCTGCAGTATACCTGCGTTATGTTATTATGATATTATTATAATATTATACCTTTACACAAGACATTGAATGGGTCCATGGGTCCAAAACGTGCGTCACAGGTGTATATGCGAGATATACAACCCCGAGGAATTCTTCTTTACATTGAAATTTTTTTGTATTAACTCACTGTAATATATTATACGAACACCGTTTTCTTATATACAGTTAATATTGTAGTGTTATTATCATACGAGACCAGCTACTACCTTGTCTTTTAAGTTATCAGATTTACGAAACGTTTTGACCAACACGTCTGTAGTTCGTATTTACGATCCATTTAATATGATTATGAAATTCCTGTCTGTAACTCATATAAAATATGTTTTCGTCTAAGGTGTTAATACGCATATTCTTACAACTTCAACGACATTTGTGAAAATAACATAACAGCTCATTACATAATTATTTACATTATATTTATTACGTTCTTGAAAAAACTATTAAATTAAAGTTATTTTTAATTTTTAATTTATTGTACTAAAATGTATACCTACGTACATTTCAATGTTAACGGACGCGATTGTTATTCAATGAGATGTTTATTTGAATTCTTATATAAAGTTTGTTATATTGTTAAACGTTTTAAACGAGGCGTAATAGTAGTATAGGTACAACATTTGAAATTGAAAATAAAGTCCTCTAGAAAAAAAACATTTGTATCCTACGTTAGTATCTTTTATTTTTTCTGTCACTGCTGCGTTTATTCTCACGTTTAAGAGAAAACTCATTTCACATTTGAAACATCGCGCATCGTTAAGTGTGTATTATATATATATACTCCTAAAAGAGCACGTCTGTACCCTGCTCGCCGGTATAACAACAAACCTACCAGGTGTATCAGCAGGTACAATATAGTAAGAATATTGGTTATTGTCCGGTGGAAAAGGTTTTTTGTGCGTTCTGGCCCAGAAAAATGCCTTTTATTCGTTTGTCGTATTTCGCCCATCATATGATATAGGTCACCATTATATTATTAGTCTGAGCCATTGAAACCCCCGTATTATATATCTTCCATTCAAATATTTCAATGATTCGAATTATTTATGAAATACTACTTGAC